>PVJS01000314.1:0-134137 GCA_004027185.1 Glis glis
TTTTTTTTTTTTTTTTTTTTTTTTTTTTTTTGCGGTACCAGGGATTGAACCCAGGGGCGTTCTACCTCCGCGCTACACCCCCGGCCCTATTTTTTATACTTTATTTTGAAACCGGGTCTCACGAAGTTGCGGAGGGCCTCACTAAGGAAAGAGACAGAGAGAGAGAGAGCGAGAGCTGAGGCTGGCCGCGAACCCGGATTCCCCGGTCTCCGCCTCCCAAAGTACTGGGATTACAAGCATGCGCCACCACGCCCGGCTCCACTTATTAACTACACTGGAAACTTTCAGATCATTTACTGTGTAGAAACAATATTACGTGGCCCGGTAATGAAGGATTTGTTTTTCTACCAGAACTTTTGAAGGAATGGAGTGTTGCCTAATTTGAGAATTGCAAAGCCAATTAAGATCTTCAAACAAACAAACAAACAAACAAACAAACAAAACAGCGATCTTTGGAGGGATCAAAAAGTGAATACATCTGAAAAGTATAAGGGAAGCCATCATGGTAGGGCAAGCCTGTGCGTAATCCTAGTATTTGAGAGGCTGAGACGGGAGGATTGAAGGTTCAAGGCCAGTCTCGTTAATTTAGTGAGACCCCGTTTCAAAATAAAACATAAAAAAGGCTGGGGTGTAGCTCAGAGGTACAGGGCTCCTGGGCTCAATCCCCAGTACAAAGAAAAAGAGAAGTGTAGGGCAGGATGGGAGGTGGACTCACAGTCTGCAGATGGGCTTCCTATTTCAACGTCTGCTTCAGTGTCAGTGTAGTCAAGGAGAGGCAGGGGTTCCACTCAAGTTTTCAAAGCAAGACAGTAAACTCTCTGCTTTTCTTATCAGCACTTCAAATTCTCAATATACCACAATAGCATCAATGTGTGTGTGTGTGTGTGTGTGTGTGTGTGTGTGTGTATGGTACTGGGGATTGAACCTGGGGCATTCTACCTCCGAGCTACACCCTCAGCCCTACTTTTAAATTTTGAAACAGGGTCTCACTAGGTAGATAAGAGTCTCACTACTTGCTGAGGCTGTCCTCAAACCTGCAATCCTCCTGTCTCAGCCTCCCAAGTACTGAGATTACAAGCTTGCGCCACCACACACAGCTCCAAAATTATATTTAAAGACACAAGTAAACCACAAAAATTGGACATAATATCATGGAAAAGTATGAAAGCATTTGCGTTTTTATATGGTTGCTTCATTGTTGAATAAAATGAAGAAATATCAGTAATGATTACATGTAGTTATTTTAAAATCATAGGAATAACCAGTAAGGAGAGACTATCACTTTATTAGCCTTCCATTAAGCAAGACATTTTGGTAACATAATTTTTTGTGTGTGTGGCCCTGGGGATTGAACCCAGGGGCATTCTAGCTCTGGGCTACACTACTATCCCTCCCCTTTTTATGTTGAAACAGGGTCTTACTAAGATGCTGAGGCTGGCCTCGAACCCGTGATCCTCCTGTCTCAGCCTCCCCAGTACTGGGATTACAAGTATATGCCACCACGCCTGGCTTGGTAACACAATTCTTTTTTTTTCTTTCTTTCTTTCTTTTTTTTTTTTGTGGTGCTGGGATTGAAGCCAGGGGCATTCTACCTCCGAGCTACACCCCCAGCCCTATTTTATTTTATTTTTTAATTTTGAAACAGAGTCTAATGAAAGTCTCACTACTTGCTATGGCTGTCCTTGAACCTGCAATCCTCCTGTCTCAGCCTCCCAAGTACTAGGATTACAGGGGTGCGCCACCACATCTGGCTTACACAATTCTTACGTTATTAGGCACAAATATTCAAAAGAATGAAGTTCCACATATCAAATCCACCATCCTTGGATTATTCAGGAATTAAAAAATATAAAATTTTAATTGTACTTTACATTTTATTAAGTCCCACTTTAAAATGGTAATTTATAATTGTGAAGAATTCCTGATCATACTTAAATTCAAAGTTAATTTTGTTTTCTTTCCTTCTAGAAGCTGTTATATAAACTAATTTGTACAAATAAAAATATTACTAAGTAAATAATATATCCCCAAAACCCTTAGAAAATTTCGGGTTCCATTTCATAGTTCATTGTTAAAATTGTGGCTGAGAGGTGGGCACGGTGGCATATGCCTGTCATTCCACTACTTGGGAGGCTGCAACAGGAGGCTCGCAGGTTCATGGCCAGCCTCAGCAGCTTAGTGAGGCCCTCCACAACTTAGTGAGACCCTATTTCAAAATAAAAAATAAATAATAGGGCTGAGGGTATAGCCTGGAAGTGGAAGACCCCTGGGTTCAATCCCCAGTACCACACAAAAAAAGAGTTGTAGCTGAAAAAAATTAAATTCTTTCTCTTTTTTCTATCCCGATCCGTAAAATGTTTGGACTATCTAATATTGTTTAGCACTAAATTTAAATTTTCACTTTCTTTTCTTGGTACTGGGGATTGAACCCAGGGGCATACTACTTCTGAGCTACACCCCCAGCCTGATTTTTAAAAATTTTTTATGTTGAAACAGTCTTGCGAAGTTGCCTAGGCTGGTCTCAAACCTATGATCCTCCTGTCTCAGCCTCCCAGTACTGAGATTATAAGCGTGCACCACTATTTCACTTTATTTTAAAACGTAATATTTTTTAATTAAAACTCTTCATTTTATAATTACTAAGAGCAATACCTACCAGTGGTATACATATTACTATAATGTTAATTTGAAATTAACCTTTACTAAATCAAAATACCTAATATTACATAATCCCCCAATGGTAACAGGAAGAATTAAAATAAGGTCAAAAGAGGAGAAGTATTAAAAGAAACATAGTGGAAAACAAAACAATTTACCAAGCTAAAAATTTAAAATCACTCACATTGTTGTGCACAGTATTTTTCTTGCTTCCAAATGAAAAGTTAGAAGTGGTTACCTCATTTATTTATTTACTGGTACTGGTGATTGAACCCAGGGACATTCTACCTCTGAGCTACACCCCAACCCTTTTCTATTTTTGGTTTTGAAACAGGGTCTCGCTAAGTTGCTGAGACTGGCCTGGAACTTGTGATCCTCCTTGTCTCAGCCTCCCAAATACTGGGATTAAAGGCATGCGCCACCACGCCCGGCTACGTGTGGTTTTTTCTATAACTAGTAGCTCTTCAAACACTGATGTTCGACTGATGAAGATATTTATTAAGACCAATTCATTTCTTCCTGCAGTTTGAATACTGAGTGTTGAGTTTGCCACACTATTGACAGATGTAGGCAATAATAACCCTGTAAAGTCTAGAGCCATGAGAAGATATACTTTCTAATTTCCTTTAAAAATCTCCAATTTGCTGCAAGTACCAATTATAAATAGCAGCTAACATTTAATGAGTGCTTATGTGCCAAGCACTGTTCCTTACCTTTATTTCCTATAGCGATCTGTAATTATTTTATTTTTCCCACTAATTCAGAAACTCCACAGCGACAGAGACTTTATCTTGTTCCTTATTCCAAACCCAACATGCAGTATGCTTAACACTGAATTAATATTTGCTGAATAAACTACAGTTCTAGAAGCTTTAACTATTTTTAAGTGTTCACCATTACTTAGGGGGGTATATAAATGCAATAGAAGAGAAAATAGAGCACATTACAGCTACCAGAATAAAAATTCTTTGCTGAAACTTTTACTTTATATGTTTATATATATATATATATATATATATATATATATATATATAAATTTTTTTGGTTTTTTTTTTTTCCTGTGGCACTGGGGATTGAACTAGGGCCTCGTGCCGACCGGACCAAGACTCCAACACTAAGGCATATCCACATCTAAAGTGTATTTCTTTTCTTTTTTCTTTCTTTTTTTTTTGTGGTGCTGGGGATTGAACTCAGAGTCGTTCTACGTCTGAGCTACACAACCAGCCCTATTTTATTTTTTATTTGGGAACAGGGTCTCACTAAGTTGATGAGAGCCTCACTGAGTTGCTGAAGCTGGCTTCGAACCTGTGATCCTCCTGTCTCAGCCTCCCAAGTACTGGGAGTTCAGGTGTGCATCACCACGCCTGGCTTAAAATGTATTTCTTACTAGGGGTAACATTTTTTTTTAAAAGTCCGAAAATCACTGCTTTATGTGAATTATTTCATTTGCTCCTCACAACAACCCTGTAGGTAACATAACTTCCACATAACAGATTTCTAGAGGTCACACGTGGTGTCCAACTCGACACCTACAAATACTGCCATCACGTCTACAGATAGTCACTCATGGGTACTGTACTAGTAAAAGCTGAATTAACTAAAAAAGGTTTCAATAAGCCGGGCGTGGTGGCGCACGCTTGTAATCCCAGTACTTTGGGAGGCGGAGACCGGAGGATCGGGGTTCGCTGCCAGCCTCAGCTCGCTCTCTCTCTCTCTCTCTCTCTCTCCCCTTAGTGAGGCCCTCCGCAACTTCGTAAGACCCGGTTTCAAAATAAAGTATAAAAAATAGGGCCGGGGGCGTAGCGCGGAGGTAGAACGCCCCCGCGTTCAATCCCGGTACCGCAAAAAAAAAAAAAGGTTTCAATAATAGAATTCTGATTTGCTTAATAAAGAAAAACAGGCTTTGAAGGCAGATAGGCCTAAATTGAATACCTGTCACTAACCAGCTGGGTGTGTTTGTTTGTTTATTTATTTGTTGTGGTACTGGGGATTGAGCCCAGGGGCCTTCTATCTCTGAACTACATTGACAGCTTTATTTTATATTTTGAAACAGTGTCTCACCAAATTGCGAAGGGCCTCACCAAGTTGCTGGGGTTGGCCTTGGACCTGTGATCCCCTTGTCTCAGCCTCCCAAATACTGGAATTAAAGGCGTGCACCATCACACCTGCATTTTTTATTTTTAAACAGGATCTCAGTAAGTTGCTGAGAGCCTCGCTAAGTTGCTGAGGCTGGTCTTGAACCTGAGATCCTCCTGTCTCAGCCTGCCAAGTACTGGGATTACAGGCGTGTGCCACCACGCCAGACTTGTGTGGGCTTTAACCTATGACTAAACCTCTCTGAGATTCGATTTCCCCATGTGTAAAATAGGGGTACTCATAAGATTATTGTTAATTTAAGTGATTTACTGTGTATATAGCCTAGACCAATACATAGAAGCTGTTGCGATTAAAGTTCCTATTAGCGTTTTCCCTCTGGTTCTGTAAATCACATTCAATCCACTACGCCGTAATGCGAAATGGTAAGAAGTATGAATCAGGAATTTATTGGATTAAACAGCAAAGTACAGGCACAGGTGACACGTGGCAGAGATCCGTCCAAGGGTTCTGCTGGAACTGGCTGCAAAAGATGCCCAGGTCAAGATCAGGGAGCTTTGTTGATTTGAGTAACTACGGAAATCATAGCAAACAAGGCTGCTTAACCGTAAAAACAAAAACTATTCCATCCATACTCCTGAGAGATCAGAGCAACATCCATCTTCTTCCTCCGCAGCCTCCTGGAGCCCAAACGAGGTTCTCCGAAAGGCACCCGGTCTGCTCCCGCCCAAAGGCCCTGGGTACCAAGGAGCTAGGCACAGAGGTTCGGAGCGACTCACCCCGGAGACTCCGTTGATACTGCCCCAGAACCTCCTCCAGGTTGGAGTTCCCTGGGGACTTCGCCATGCACAGACTCGGGGCCCCGAGGTGGGAGTTAGATGGGGAAACGTCCAAGGCACTCCCTCCAAGAACAGGCCGTCGCCGCGCCCGATCGCCCGCTCCTGCCGCCGCTGTCACCGGGAGCCTGGAGCCCGGGACCGCGCGGGCGGGGTCTTCCCACCCTCTGGCCCTCGAGGTGGACGTCGGGAGTCGTAGTTCGTAGAACCTAGGCCCGCAGCCTCGAGAGCCCGGGCTGCACTACGACTCCCAGAGGGCACCGCGGCCGGGCGCCGCCTGTGGCGGTTGGGCGGCCGGCGCCGGTTGCCTAGAGACAGGCCCGGAGGCTCCGCCCCTTCCCTGGCCCGGCCTCACTTCGTCCCGCCTCCTCCCATCCTTAGGCGGTGCAGATCCCGGGCTGACAGCTAGGACTCCGAGGCCGCGGCCCTCCAGTGCATGCTCCTCTGCAGCCGACGTCCGAGCCTTCTCGAGGATGCACAGCCACTAGCTCTGGGCCCCGTTCAGTTGCGACATTTGTCCAAAGGTCAAATACATTCTCAGGAAAAGGAGCCTCACACTCTTGTGAGCCGCCTGGCCAGTGAAGCAGCCGACACCACCTCTAGCTGGCCGGGCACCGCGACCTCCGCCCGGAGCTGACGCGCTGCTCGCTGGGAACTGTAGTCCTGTCGGGCTGCGGCCCGGCTAGTGCTGGGTCCCTGCATTGTTCCGGCGGTCTCGGGGGCGCGCCTGCGCAGTGGGGGAGACCCTCCACGCAGCGCCGGTCATTGTCTGGGCTTGGCGCCTGCGCACTGCGGCGCCGCCGGGCCGGGCAGGCGGGGCGAGGCCTGGCTGCTCGCCCTCGCCGCGGCGCCTGCGCACTGGGCGCCCGCTCCTCGCCGTTACCGCTATGTGTGGGGCGTGTGTGGAATAACGTTATAGCCCGGCGCAGCTGAGCGGCTCGGCGACGGCGAGCTACGGCGGGGTGGGGAGGACGGCGTGCTAGAGCCTGCGGGTCGCCGCGCCCGCCTCCCCGTCCGGGCCCTCTCGGCGGCGAGGGTAAGTGATGCGCGGCCGGGGCGGGCGCGGCCGGGGTGCGGGGCGGCGCAGGGCGCGGCCCGGATGCTCGCGCGGCCCCCGCCGCCGCCCGGCTTTGTGCAGCTTCTCCGCCGCGGCGTCGCGCGGGGCGCGGGCGGAGCCCGGGGGGAACGCCTGCGGAGGGGCATCGCCGTGCGAGCGCGGCCGGGGCGCCTCCCCCTTTGTGTGTTGGATTTCGGGGTGCGGGGCGGGGGGGACGCGTGGCCAGGGCGTGCAAGACCGGGTGTCCCGCGCCCTGCCAGGCGACTGCGCCCGCCGAGGCTCCGGCTCCAGCGTGAGCCCGGCCCGAGCGTCGCTTCCTGTCGGCTTCATTGTCCTGAGATGCAATTACAGGCAATGGGGACGGTTCCCCTGCATTTTATGCCAGGGGGCAAATAGTAGCAGCTGCCTAACCCTGGGCGGGAAGACGTGGGCTTTATACCCAAAGTCATACAATCTCTGTTTTCTGGTGTTCAGAAGAGTTTTACTTATCCCTCCCCCCCCCCGCACCCTCCGCACCCCCAATATAAAGAAGACAGAGCCCGAATCTATCAGCTGAAGCTCAAGTCGGCCAAGGTGATCAATATAAAATGACTAGGTGGCGATGAAGCCTGGGCTAGGAAGGGCCTGACAGCCCAGCTGTTGTGTAGCAGGGAAATGAACCAGCAGAATTGTTTTTTCATTGGGTGGGTAGTGCATTCGTGTTCCCAAGGGAGGAGGTTAGGCTATATCTTTCTGTTTTATTTTTTAAGCAATCAAAACGAAACAAACAAAAAATAGGCCTGATATATTTGTTCCTCAGATTGTACATCTTTAATTCTCTTAGTGAAAATACAGCTACTTGGAAAGAATTTGTCGGAGCAGATGGTATATTCGGTTGAAAACGCATCTTTTAAAAATTATTTGAATCTTAAGCTTAAAATGCTTACAAGCCCTTTGGCTGTAGTAGAGCTGAAGCAGGATGGAGAGGAGCAGGAGGACTAATATGACAGGAAAGAGTGGCATTATGAACACAGTACCTAGATCTTCACTGATAGAACCCTACCTACTCATGCTTCCAAGACTTAGGAATTCAGCGCTGGAAATGGGTGCATCGATAAATAGCAGGTTAAGAACATTTTGTATTTTTCTCCCATTACTTAAAAAAAGAAAACTAGGGCTGCATTTCGTTCTTCCTGACAATTTTAAATATTGTAGAATTTTGGTGTTTTAAAACGGGACAGTCCAAGTGCACTTGACACAAGCTCTGAAAGTTGACAGACTTGTCTGCCCAAGCCAAACTAATGGAAGGCAGACCCAAATAAAACCAAGGTCTGTTTTGCAGTCTGTTCTCTCCTGTGTCCCATAGTCCTCTACCCTGTAAAACTGTATGGGAAGCTTCTCTACATGCTCTGTGAGTTGCCTGTATCAATGTACTTGATTCTCACAGTTGTATTAATTTAGTCCTTGTCTTTGTGTTGCAGAAGTAGTAATTCTACTGAAATGGAACTTTAGTTTTAAAAAGTAACTTATTGTATAAGGAAAGATGCCCTAACATGCTTTTCATGAAAAGAAATTGTTGGAATGTTTTCCCTACTCCTTAGTAATAACATGCTTTAATATGTCTTGACATTCAGCAGTATTTTCTTTTTTTTGGCGGTACTGGGGATTGAACCCAGGGGCATTCTACCTCCGGGTTACACCCCCAGCCCTATTTTTTAGTCTTTATTTTGAAACAGGGTCTCATTAAGTTGCGGAGGGCCTCACTAAGTAGCTGAGGCTGGCTGCGAACCCGGATCCTCCAGTCACAGCCTCCCAAGTACTGGGATTACAAGCGTGCGCCACCACGCCCGGCTGTTCAGCAGCATTTTCTAATAGTATAATCAACTACATAAACTGTGTTAAAATAAAATCCTACATAACAGAAACCTATGAAGTTTATTTTTCTTCAGTTAGTGAATTACATTATTTTCAACTTAAACGAACTTACCTCTTTTTTTTGGTGGCACTGGGGATTGAACCCAGGGGCATTTTACTTCAGAGCTACACTCTCTGCCCTTTTTATTTTTTGGTTGGAAACAGGGCTTCCCTAGGTTTTTGAGAGTCTTGCTAAGTTTCTGAGGCTGATCTGGAACCTGTGATCCTCCTGTCTCAGCCTCCCAAGTACTGGGATTTCAAGTGTGCCCCACCAGGCCCAGCTGGCCCCTACAGTTTGAATCCTTTCATTCAACGCTGTATTTTACTAGGCATATTCTTTAGAATTTATTTCCCTAAATTTCAATGAACTTAAAAAAACATAACTTATAATTAAACTCAGTATGTGGAACTATAGTCAATCAAACTTTAAATGTATTTTACTAGTAAATTTCATGGTGTTCTAAAATTATTTTGTATGGGAATAGTAATCAGCATGCTTCCTATTTTAGAATTAGAATAATAAGATGTACACTGTAAACATTAGCATCATCCTTCATATGATGTAGATATCAAGGTGCTTTTTAAATGATTTGCCAAGTGTGTTTTTTGTTCTCTTATCTACTGGGGAAAAAAAGAACTAGTTTTATTGTTGCATCTTACAGCAATCAGATAAGTGCCCATCCAGTATTAAATGCTGTATATGTTTAAGCTTCTTGTCAACATTTATTTTATTCAACACAATTCTTTTCCTGAAAAATACTTTTGGCTATTGTAATTAATGTGTAATGAGTTTTTCTTCTATCTTTAACATTGGGTTGCTAAAAATGGTGTTAAGTGTCTGACACCATGATGTTTAATTGCAAACTAAAATATCTGTACAGTTGCAAGTTATTCTGGAAGTATACCAAAAGATCAATTACATACCATCTAAAAATACTTAGTGAGTAGATAATATGGATTGGAGCATTAAATGTTGATCTGTTTCAGTAAGAAATAGGTTTACTCTTAATGGGAAGAAATCTCAGACCATCTTTTTTCATTAAGCTTTTGTTAATAATAAAGATTTCTAGGCCGGGCGTGGTGGCGCACGCTTGTAATCCCAGTACTTTGGGAGGCGGAGACCGGAGGATCCCGGTTCGTGGCCAGCCTCAGCTCGCGCACGTGCACTCTCTCTCTCTCTCTCTTCATCTCTCTCTCTCTCCCTCCGTCTCTCTCTCTCCCTCCGTCTTTCTCTCTCTCTCCCTGTTTCTCTCTCTCTCTCTCCCTCCACTTAGTGAGGCCCTCCGCAACTTCGTGAGACCCGGTTTCAAAATAAAGTATAAAAAAAATAGGGCCAGGGGCGTAGCGCAGAGGTAGAACGGCCCTGTGTTCAATCCCTGGTACCGCAAAAAAAAAAAAAAAAGATTTCTAATAACAACTACCATTGCTGAAATGGGTTTTGACTTATTTACTCAAATATTTCATGAGGGATGTGTTCAATGATGAGTTAGCCATTTCCAGGTATTAAAATAAGAAAGCATCTGTGGTTAATTAAACTGGATATACTGTTCAGTTTAGTTGAAAAGATTGTGCAACAGTATACATTTTTTTAGCCAGAGTGAATAATATAGCCATTATATATATAGTTGCTTTTGTGTCAAACAGAGGTTAAAGGAAACCAACAAAAGGTTAAAGGAAACCTCAAAAATTGCTTACATACAAATAAGGATTGCATGGAAGTGGAAGAGAGTCCCAAGCACACATTACTTAGATTTGAAAAACAAGTGAGACATGACAGAGAGCAAGTCGTTAAGTGTAATAATAATGAATGAATGATAAAGAAAATATTACCCTATGAGAGATGATGTAAGTGAATAATACCTATCACATATGGAACACCTACTAAGTGCCAGGCTCTGTGTGTGTGTGTGTGTGTGTGTGTGTGTGTGTGTGTGTGTGTGTGTTTAATTTATGAAACACTCTTCTTAGTTTAAAATAAGCTGGGTGTGGCGGTGCACACCTTTAATCTCAGTAATGGGGAGGCTGAGACAGGAGGATCACAGGTTGGAGACCAGCCTTATCTACTTAGTGAGATCCTCTTTGAAGCTAAAAAAATAAAGATGCGCCAAGTGTGGTGGCGCGTGCTTGTAATCCCAGTACTTGGGAGGCTGAGACAGGAGGATTGCAGGTTCTCGGCCAGCCTCAGTTACTTAGTGAGGCCCTCTGCAACTTAGTGAGACCCTGTTTCAAAATAAAGAATAAAATAGGGCTGGGGTGTAGCTCAGAAGTAGAATGCTCCTGGGTTCCATCTCCAGTAACGCGCACGCGGGCACACACACACACACACACACACACTCACCTAAAAATAAAGCCAGGCTAGTTGACACATGTTTGTAATCCCAGTACTTGGGAGGCTGAAACAGGAGGATCACAGGTTCACAGCCAGCCTCAGCAACTTGGTGAGACCCTGTTTCAAAATAAATAATAAAATAGGGCTGGGGGTGTAGCTCAGAGGGAGAATGCCTCTGGGTTCCATCCCCTGTACCACAAAACAAAACAACAAAAAATAAAAACTAAACAATAAAGTAGGGCTGGGGGCCGGGCGTTGTGGCGCACCCTTGTAATCCCAGTACTTGGGAGGCGGAGACCCAGAGGATCCGGGTTTGGGGCCAGCCTCAGCTACTTAGTGAGGCCTTCCGCAACTTCGTGAGACCCGGTTTCAAAATAAAGTATAAAAAATAGTGCCAGGGGTGTAGCGCGGAGGTAGAATGCCCTTGGGTTCAACCCCTGGTACCACAAAAAAAATAAAATAAAATAGGGCTGGGTTTGTAGCTTGGAGATAGAATGCCCCGGGTTCAATCCCCAGTACCAGAAAAATAAAATAATACACATTTATTTCCACATTTTTTTTTTTGCGGTACCGGGGATCGAACCCAGGGTGTTCTACCTCTGAGCTACACCCCCGGCCCGGCCCTATATTTTATACTTTATTTTGAAACCGGGTCTCACGAGGTTGCGGAGGGCCTCACTAAGTAGAGAGATAGGGAGAGAGAGAGAGCTGAGGCTGGCCTCGAACCCGGATCCTCTGGTCTCCGCCTCCCAAAGCACTGGGATTACAAGTGTGCGCCACCACGCCCGGCTTTATTTCCACATTTAAAGTGGCAACATTTTAGATAGATAGTGGATATCTGTCTCTGTGTCACATATTACTCAGCGGTAGAGCTTTTAACCGAACCTTTGGCTTTTTAACCAAAGCAAAAGTTCCTTTGCTCATCTTTTAGAATTGGGAAGAAGCTTTTTAAGTCATCCAGATAATGTACCACCCACTACTAATATTCTTGAGATGTTATTGACTAGCCTTTCCTGGAGACTCCGGAGAAAGCCTCAATTTTAGCTTTCAAAAAGTACAATGGGCTGGGCGTGGCACATACCTGTAATCCCAGCAACTGGGGAGGCCGAGGCAGGTGGATCTCAGGTTCAAGGCTAGACTTGGCAATTTAGTAAGACCTCTCAAAAAATAAAAAGAGATGGGAGGGAGCAGAGTGGTAGAAGCCCTGGGTTCCATCCCCAGTATCCCCCAAACACACACGCACACACGCACACGCACACGCACACACACACACAGAATATACCGGACGTGTCTTCTAACATGAGTTGCAGTTCTGTCTTTAGGAGTATAAAGTAAGGTTTTTCACAAAATATTAGGTCTCTACTAGATTTTCTCTTCTCTAAATTAAATGTTCCACCCTTACAGCTTCACAGGCTCTGTCTCCTTTGCTTTTCTCACCTCCGTCAACTAGACTCAGTGAGTTTTGTCAGTGCTGTTGTTTTTGTTCTAATCTAGTTTTCATATTTAATTCTGCAGTTACAGTCTGAATGTAGAGCGTAGTGAAACCGTCCCTTCCCTTATTTTAAGCCATACACTTGTGTTTGCAGTCCAAAGTTTTGTCAGTTCTTTAACATTAATGTCTTTCCCATTTCTAAGCAAAAAACAATGAGAAAAAGTGTTGCATAGTTTTTAAATTTAAATTTATGACATTCAAAGGATTAATTTTTGAGATTCTGTACTTGTGCTTTTCTAATATTAAAGTAGCCTTTCTTTTATGAAATATTGTTAGTAGGTGCTTTTGATATTGGTCGTGGGTTTTCCTATTGTTTTAGTGTTCTCTTCTTTTTTCTTTTTGTAGGGAGTTTGAACCCAGGGGCATTCTACCTCTGAGCTATTCCCCAGCTCTTTATTTTGAAACAGGGTCTCACTAAGTTGTTGAGGGTCTCACTAAGTTACTGAGGCTGCAATCCTCCTGTCAGCCTCAAACCTGCAATCCTCCAGTCTCAAACCTGCAATCCTACCTCCTAGGTATTGGAATTATAGAAATGTGCCACAACACCTGGCAAATTTTAGTGTTCTTAACTAACCAATAAAAAGTTAGCAGTCTTATGTTCATTCATTCTCTCTCTCTCTCTCTCTCTCTCTCTCTCTCTGGAAACTACAGATGTGGTCAACATAAGCCAACATCTTTACCTTTAGCTGGTCACACTCATTCTGTGTACACGCATAGATGGTGCTTTTGAAGCACTGTTTTACTTTGTGCCAGTTAAACTTCCTCTGCTTGAATATATGTAGCACAATTAAAACTTCTGGAATCATGATGCTGTCATCCAGGGGATTAGCTTCCCTTCCTGGGTTTTTGACATTTATAAATTTAACAAGCCAGACCTCTGATGTCTTCATCCTGGCCATGTACTGGATATAGCCAAGGACAAAGCCATGCAGATTTATAAATAGAATGAATGTTACATAAACAAAATATGCTGGGAGGGGAAAGGTGACACAAAGATAATGAAAACCACTTGGATAGTTTTGTTTTTATGAAGGAGAAAACTTAAATCCTCAAGTAGTAAAGAACTGGGTGAAGCTAAGAGTTTGGTGGGGCTACGGATAATTATATAATAAAGTGATATGAAGTTAAATAAGGACAGTGCTGGAAAAATTAAACAGTAAAGAGCGAATAATGGAAGAATGCCTTTAAAAAAGCTTTCAAGAGGTTAGTATATTCACATGCTTCAAAAAATTCATATTAAGCCAGGCGTGGTGGTGCATGCTTGTAATCCCAGTACTTAGGAGGCTGAGATAGGAGGATTGCAGGTTTGCGGCCTGCCTCAGCAGCTTAGCGAGGCCCTCTGCAAGTTAGTGAGCCCCTGTTTCAAAACAGAAAATAAAATAGGGCTGGGGGTATAGCTCAGAGATAGAATGTCCCTGGTTACCCCCCTACCCCACACACACTAATTGATATTAAATAATCAAAATACTGCTTTTACCTGAGTCCTAGGCCAGAGCCCTGACTCTGGAGGGAACCAGCATACCAGATTTGGCCATCTGCTGCTTCAAGAGTAATCAGAGAGCAGAATGGTGGTGAGTCCCAAAAGGAATTTATTTTTCAGTGTGGCCACACTGGGAAGAAGCAAGGGGCCCAGCATCCTAAGCCCTGTACTGGGGTACTGACGCGGTTCAGGATTATGTGGGGGAAGGACAAACGCTAGGAGCAAGAAGTGTGCTTGAGTCAGGCAACCTTGGTCAGATCGGTCCGGTTGATCACCTCGGGCCAGGTTCTGCAAGGTTCTGCTGGTGCCCGGAAGTCATCATTGCTTGAGGGGCAATTCTCCGCTCTTGCCTGTGGAGGCAGTGTCAGTTCCGGTCATAGGGTGTAAGCCTGCCGGGCTAGTTGTTCATGGAATTTGGGATACGCTCGAAAGGACTCAGAGAGAGAACAAGTTAGATGGACAAAAATAGAGTTAGTTAGGACAACAACTGGGTCCCCTTTCAGTATTAAAAAGAAATAATATGCGAGGGGTGGTACACGCTTGTAATCCCAGTACTTGGGAGGCTGAGACCAGAGGATCTGGGTTCACGGCCAGCCTCAGCCACTTAGTGAGGCCTCCGCAACTTAGTGAGACCCTGTTTCAAAATAAAGAATAAAAAAATAGGGCTGGGGGTGTAGCTTGGAGGTAGAATGCCCCTGGGTTCCATCCCCAGTAACGCAAAAAAAAAAAAAGAATAATATGAAAATTCCTCTACCCATGTTCTTTGTGTACTGTTACCACTTTCCCCATCCAATAAGCAACTTTTTTATTCTTCTGTATCTTTCAATCCAAGTAAATACAAATATATGTTCTTAACCCTTCTTCCCTCTTGGACACAGACTTCACACGCTGTTGTACATCTTGAAGGTTGCTTTTTTGACTGGTTGGAGGGTCTTTCTGAGAAGATGTTTAGCAGTCTCACAGTCGGTAAGGAAGCAAGCCACACCGGTACCTGTTCTGCTCGGGAGCGGTGATCCAGAGGAAGCAGGAGGGTGGTGGGCAGAGGATAGTCACTGGAGGCGAGTGAGCGACGGCAAGCGTTGGAGGAGTGGGGATTGCGTCGAGACTGTAGGTCTTACAAACTCTGTGGGATTCATTGGGGTGTGAGCAGGGGTGTGACAGAATGGCTTGTATTTTTAAAGGATGGCTGTGGCTACTTCGTGGGTAATAGGCTGGAGGGGAGCGAGCCTGGGAAATGTGCCTGGAGTGATCTAAGCTAAGACACGTTATTGTTTAGAGTGATATTGGTAATGGATAGTGAAATTTAATCACCCTCTAGTTTTAAAAAATCAAGAGTTTGGGATGTAAAGATAGGAGTGCTTATTAAACATCCAAATAGATATATCAAGTAGGCAGTGGGGTATGTAAGTCAGGAACTCAGAGGAAAGGTTTGGATTGAAGATACTTTTTTTTTTTTTTTTTTAGTACTGGGGATGGAACCCAGAGGCATTCTACCTCGAAGCTACACCCACCCCCAACCCTATTTTTTATTCTTTATTTTGAAACAGGGTCTCACTAAGTTGCAGAGGGCCTCACTAATTATCTGAGACTGGCTGCGAACCCGGATCCTCCAGTCTCAGCCTCTCAAGTACTGGGATTACAAACGTGGGCCACCACACCCAGCAAAGATACTTAAATTTTAAGCATCACCAGTAGTCTGAAAGATATTACTTACGGACTTAAATAGATTGAGAAAAGGCCCAAGAATGGAGTCCTGATACTCTCAACATTAGAAGCTTAGCAAAAGAGCAGGAACCACCAGGAAGGATTGGAAGATGTGGCCAGAGAGGCATGAGGAATTGAGGACTGTTGCTCCAGAGGTAAGGAAAGAGTAGTTTTAGAGATAAGGAGCCGTCCCTCACCTGTCTCACCTTTCACCACCTGATTACTCCTTAGGAAGGCAAGTAATGTCCTCTTGTCAACAGTCTCTGAGAAAACAAACTCGTGAGACCTAATTCTGGGTTGGCAGTGCAGGACTGTTCAGTTGTTCTCCCCGGGAAACTACTAAGTCTAAAGTGCTGAACGAAGTTTTCACAACCAGGCTGCTCTCTTTCCTAGGTAGATGGGCATGGCTGTTGCTGTGTTGAGCTTCCCGCACGGGAGGCTGTGCTGTTCAGTGACAGGAATTTGTTTTCAGGAGTTGTCTACTAATTGTGTGACAGTAAGTAAGTATGTCAGTCACTATCATAAGCTCCATTTCTTCATTTGTAAAATAAAGCTAGTGATAGACCAACTATCTCAGAGGTTTATTGTGATAACCAAATGAGATAGATGAAAAAGCAGATGAAAGGCAGGCAAGGCTCTCCTTCCCTTGTTGTCACAAGTGTGGCACTACTTCATTGTTGTTGGATTTTAAGAGATATGTTGGCTTGGGTGGCAAAAATACTTTTCATTCTGACTCTGTAGAAATAGCTTCGTACTTCCTGTGGATTCCATCCCCCTAGGCAGTTTTGCACATCATTTTACAAGTATTCTTGGGGTAGAAGAAAGGACATGTTAAGAAAATAAAAGGAACAACCAGGCTTTGAGATGATACCTTTCGCCAATCCTAAACTCATCCTTTTAATTCTAAAGAGTGTCTGAATAGTGACAGGTAAGGCAGAAAAAAGAAAGCAAGTAAGCCAGTCTGCTTGCTTTTTTCCAGACCAACAAGGAGAACTTTTTTCTTTTGTCTTTTGTTCTGGAAAGTATTCTACTGGATAAAGGTTTGTCGCATGTTACCTGGAATAGAAAAAGTGCAAACTCAAAACTTAGAGATCGATTGGGCATTTTGTACTCCAGGCAGCTGGCTTGAAAACTGATTTGAGGAAACCAGAGGATACGGGACGTGGAGCTTACTTGATGATATGGGGTATCATATTTATTTTGGTAAAATAAAAGCACAGTGTAAATAGAGGACTGCCTGTGGTAAGGTTTTTGAGGCAGTAGGACTGTAACTTGAAAACTCAGGCAGGGCCGCTCGGTGGTGGAGCTCATGCTTAGCACACATGAGGTCCTGGTGAACCGCTGTGCCCTGCTCCATCTTGTGTTTTGGTACATTCCACAGTAAATTACAGTTACCAGTACATTTCATGTTTAAAAAAATGATCATTAATTATTGGAAGTTAGTTATGTTTCAGTTGTTTTCAACAGCACTGTTGAAATATTTTCCAACCAACGTCTGCTACCTAAAACAAATGACAGTTAAAAAATGAAATGCAAGCCGGTCGTGGTGGCACACGCTTGTAATCCCAGTACTTTGGGAGGCGGACACCGGAGGATCTGGGTTCGCAGCCAGCCTCAGCTCTCTCTCTCTCTCTCTCTCTCTACTTAGTGAGGCCCTCCACAACTTCGTGAAACCCGGTTTCAAAATAAAATATAAAAAAAATAGGGCCGGGGGTGTAGCGCGGAGATAGAACGCCCCTGCGTTCAATCCCCGGTACCGCAAAAAAAAAAAAAAAAGAAAGAAATGTGTTGTTTTCTTCCTCAGCAGCAGTGGTGCATTCAATGTTTCTGTAAATAGCTTGCTGACCAAATTGACATTGTTGACGCTGAGTTATCCTTTCTTTGGGGGCAGGTGCAGTGTGTGTAAGTGTGTGTGTGTGTGTGTGTATGTCTTTGTAGAAAAATGGTAAATTGAGTTTTTTGTTTAAGCTCCAGAGCTATTTCGGGAAGCATACACTGTTTCTCTAATCTCTGTCCTACTGTTTTCCTTAGTAGCAAATCCAGGACTTAGCTATTTGTTCTCAGTGTTGTATCTCCCTTCCACTTTCCCTCTTCCCCTGTGCTTCATCTATGTGAGGAATTCTATGTTGGGCTGTTGGATGAAAAGTAACAGCCTTTGCTTGTGGTGAAAGAATATGATTTTACCTTATTATTCTAAGTAGTGCATAACCATTCCAGAGTGTTAAGGATACTATAAAGGCTCAAGAATTCAAAATTTGTGAATTGGAGAGGTAGTAACAAATAGAGTGCAATTAAATGAAGTGCAGTCAAAGCTTAGAACTTTGACTGGGAGTGTGGCCTGGGGGATGGAGCTGATTGGTGGCCAGCAGAAGCGGGCCTAGTGGTTATTGTGAATAATATTTACAACATAATTTGTTAATAGAGTGCAGTGTCTTTTTGCTATGGGATATTAGGTTAATTTCAAGTTAACATCTCCTGCCCCTCAAACGTCCTATAAGGTGAGGGGCAGGAAAATTTCCTCAGAGCGCTGTCTTTACTGTTCCCCTCACCCACCTCTCAGGTGCCGTTTTTGTCACTGGAATTTCTAATGTCTTACTTGTTCTTTCTTTTCTCTCTTGTTCTTTTTTTTTTTCTTTTTTTGCAGTACTAGGGATTGAACCCAGGAGCTTTCTACCTCTGAGCTACACCCCCAGCCCTATTTTTTATTCTTTATTTCAAAACAGGGTCTCACTAAGTTGCGGAGGGCCTCACTAAGTAGCTGAGGCTGGCCATGAACCTGCGATCCTCCTGTCTCAGCCTCCCAAGTACTGGGATTACAAGCGTGCGCCACCATGCCCGGCATTTCTTTCTTGTTCTTGAACCCAGTTTGTAGTGCATTCCTCCTGTCTCTGCATTCTGAATCAACACATTGTGTTTTTCCTGTGCCCTAGCCTCATTTTTTTATCATTTTCTCAGTTTATTTATTTGTGGTGCTGGGGATGGAACCCAGGGGCTTTCTACCTCTGAACTACATCCCCATCCCTATGTTTTTTTTTTTTTTCTTTTGCGGTACCCGGGATTGAACGCAGGGGCATTCTACCTCCGCGCTACGCCCCCGGTCCTATTTTTTATACTTTATTTTGAGACCGGGTCTCACGAAGTTGCGGAGGGCCTCACTAAGGAGAGAGAGAGAGAGAGACAGACAGAGAGACAGAGAGGAGGGGGAGAGAGAGAGCGAGAGAGCTGAGGCTGGCCTTGAACCAGCATCCTCCGGTGTCCGCCTCCCAAAGTACTGGGATTACAAGCGTGCGCCACCTCGCCCAGCTGTTATTTTTTTTGAAACAGTCTCGCTAAGTTGCTGAAGCTGGCCTCAAACCGTCAATCCTCCTATCTCAGGTGCCTAATGTCTTTTCTGTTTCATTTTCCTTAATCTTCACATAATTATGGTCCATTCCCCTCACCTATACCTGTCATGTTGTCAGTTTACCCATTCCAAGCTGAAGAGGCAATTGAAGGATTAGAAAATACATATACATTTTCATAATGAAGCTAAAATAATCTCTTTGTAGCTCATTATTGTTTTTAAATCTTCTAAGATACTTTTACACATTTTTTTGGTACTGGGAATTGAACCCATGGGTATTCTAGCTCTGAGCTACACTCCTAGCCCTTTTTATTTTTTAAATTTTGAAATAGGGTCTTGCTAAGTTGCTGAGGGTCTTACTGAGTTGCTGAGGCTGTCCTTGAACTTTCAATCCTCCTGTGTCAGCCTCTCAAGTACTGTTACAGGTGTGCACCACCATGCCCAGCACCTTTACATTATGTTTAAGCCATGAGTTGTTTACTTTAAGTATTTTATTTTATTTTGTTTTTTTGGCAAGGCGAATTTTACTTTTTTCAAAAAGGGCTCCTGTCGCCAGGAAGGTCTGGTGTACAAGAACAACATGGAGGAAATTACTGGGCATTTTATCTTCAGCGTGGGGCATCTGTGCTGTGCTATTTGTGGGAACACAGCCTCACAATCTTTACACCATTGGCTGAAGGGGACGCCGGGGGAGGGGTTGGCACTCACAATTTTTAGGAAATGCTATCTACAAAAATACAAGCACAGGTACACAAATACAGTTACACAAATGGCAGCTTTACAACATGGCGCCCAAGTCAAGCCATTCCTTTGATAGAAAAGATCTATTTCTCACAATTCCCTCCTCTTTTATTATACATTATTACTCTTTTCTTCAAACTTTATTAACATATGGTGACTCTTGCTCTCGAAGGCGTTTAACAAGAGGTCATTTTAGTAGCGCCAGCTGTTTATTTTCCATATGATATCTAAGGTGTGGCTGGCGACCCTCTGTTGATTGTGATATAGTATTTTAGAGGTGAAGTAGTCTTACCATGTACTTAATCTACAAAGCATTTATTTTAGTTATAATGGAATTTCTATAAAGAGAGGGATGCTAACATTGTTTTATAAGGTGATTGAATTTTACCTGCATTTTTTTTTTTTGCAGTATTGGGGGTTGAACCCAGAGGCATTCTACCTCTGAGCTACACCCCCAGACCTTTTTATTTTTTCCTTTGACACAGGATCTCGCTAAGTTGCTGAGAGTCTTGCTACATTGCTGAGGCTGGCCTGAACCTGCCATCCTCCTGGCTCAGCCTCCCAATACTGAGATTATAGGCATGTGCCACTATGCCTGGTCTTGCTTTTTTGTTTTGCACTTTCTGGTTTTGTAGTTTTAATGTGGAGTATACCTGTAGCTTACTCTTCATGTGAACCGAACTGACTCTGTCATTCGAAATATTCATATTCTTCCTTTCATTTATTTATTTATTTATTTTTATTTTTTCATGGCACTGGGGATTGAGCCGAGCGGCATTCTATCTCTGAGCTACATGCCAAGTCCTATTTTATTTTTATTTGGAAACTATCTCTCTACGTTGATGATAGTCTCTTACTGACTGAGGCTGTCCTCGAACCTGCTGTCCTCCTGTCTCAGCCTCCCAAGCACTGGGATTGCAGACATGCACCACCATGCCTGGCTCATATTCTTTAATATTTCTAAATAAGTCACTCAGGAAGTTGTTCTGCTTCATTAACTTTCTTTTCATCTTTGTGTTAATAGGTTTTCTCTTACTCATAGTAATTTTTACTTTCTACAATTCTCTGTTCCATTAGACCATAGATTTCCAAAGTTGGGGATACCATCCCCCTAGTGGACACTGCAGTATTGCAGGGGAGCAGTGGTAGCCTTTGGCATTGAATAAAAATAGGAGGGTGCTGAAAGTGCTCAATGGGAAGAGGGCTAAACAAGAAAAGAAGGAGGACTGAAGAAAAAAAGTTTGAGGAAGGTAAACTTGGTTGTTATTTTGACATGATACTCGAGCTTAGAGTATTATTTCCTAATAATAATGGTTCCTAAAATTACTAATATTTTTCCCCAATTAAAAATTATGGTAAGCTGGGAGTGGTGGAGCATGCCTGTAATCCCAGTACTTGGGAGGCTATGACAGGATGATCGCAGGTTTGAAGCTAACTTCAACAACTTAGTGAGTCTCTCAACAACTTAGTGAGACCCTGTTTCAAAACAAAAAAATAAAAAAAGGCCTGTATAGCTCGGAGGTAGGTTCCTGGGTTCCATCCCTACTACCCCCCCAAAAAATTACAGTATAATACATATAACACAATATTTACCATCTTAACTGTTTTAAGTATAGTAGTATTAAATACATTCATGATGCTATGCAACCATTACCACATTCATCTTCTTAACTCTTCATCTTGTAAAGCCGAAATTCTATAATCATTAAACAAGAACTCTCCATTGCTCAGTACCTGACAACTATCTTTCTACTTTCTGTCTCTGATTTTAACTACTGAAGGTACCTCATCTAAGTGAAATCTTATAGTACTTGCCTTCATGTAATTGGCTTATTTTGCTTACCTAAGTGTCCTCAAGGTTGATCTCTGTTGTTAGCATAGGTCAGAATTTCATTCCATTTTAAGAATTAATAATATTCCATTGTATCATATACCATAGTTTGCTTATCCATTCATCTGTCCATGGACACCTGAGCTGATTTTTTAACTTGTCAAAAGTATAGAAGCAGCTGGGCATGGTGGCGCACGCTTGTAATCCCAGTACTTGGGAGGCTGAGACAGGAGGATCCAGGTTCGCGGCCAGCCTCAGCTACTTAGTGAGACCCTCCGCAACTTAGGGAGACCCTGTTTCAAAATAAAGAATAAAAAATAGGGCTGGGGGTGTAGCTCGGAGGTAGAATACCCCTGGGTTCAATCCCCAGTTCCAAAAAAAAAAAAAAAGTACAGAAGCTCTTCTCCAATGAAATATGTCAAAATTTTTTAGGTTGGAGATGCCTAGCGATTCCCTCCCTTAACAAAATTTATTTATTTTTTGTTTGTTTGTTTGTTTTAGTACTGAAGGTTGAACCCAGAGACATTCTACCTTTGAGCTACACTGCCAGCCCTATTTTATTTTTTATTCTGATAGAGGGTCTCATTAAGTTGTTGGGGCTGACCTTGAACCTGCAGTCCTCCTGTCTCAGCCTCCCTGGTACTAGGATTACAGGCCTGTGCCTACACACCCAGCTTCTGCCAGTTTTTGAGATTCATAATTGTTCAGTGAATCTAGAGATAGTTTACAGTTCCTTGAGCTAGTAAGTTTCAGATTGATAAACCTAATTTACTCAATTTGCTTCATTCTTCCAGTTGGTCACCTGATTTTTAGTCTCTGGTTTTAATAACTGGGTCTATGGACTTAATAGGTAGAGAATCTTGCAGCCCACTCATGGCCAACCAAGAGGTTAAGACAGAGATTGAAAAAAGACTAAATTTTCGTGAACTGTCAGCATCTATTGCTCAAGATAGTGTCAGAGAACATGTTGTTAGGTAAAAATATATTGTCAGTCATTCTCAAACTCTTTGGCCTAATAGTATCAGAAGTCCCAGGCTTGAATATAGATGGTTCTTGTTTAACAAGTACTAGATTTGTGACCTAGAGTAAGCCTTTGACTTCAGCTTTCATAAAGGAAATGTATGTGTGTGTGTGTGTGTGTATGTATGTATGTATGTATGTATATCTATCTATCTAATCTATCTATCTGTGTATATATTATGGGGGGGTACCAGAAATTGAACCCAGGGGCATTCTATGTCTCAGTTATACCCTCAGTCCTTTTTTATTTTTTATTTTGAAACAGGGTCTTCCTAAGTTGGTGAGGCTGGCCTCGAACCTGTGATCCTTCAGTCTCAGCCTCCCAAGTACTAGGTTTACAGGAATGTGCCACCAGACTTTATATTTTTGGTAAACTGGCAGAGAAAACTTGGCAAGGACTTTTAATTCTAAATTATGTAAAAGTGTAACATGTTTTAGGTATTTCTTTTGAGTGTTTTATAAAATAATTTTATGAAGGAATGTTTTACTAAATTTCTACCTTTTCTCATCAAATCTAAATCTTCTCTTGAAGTATAAAAATCAAGTTGGGCATGGTGGCACGTGCTTTTAATCCCAGTACTTAGGAGGCTGAGGCAGGAGGATTGTAGGTTCGCGGTTAGCCTCAGCTACTTAGGCCCTCTGCAACTCAGTGAGACCCTGTTTCAAAATAAAGAATAAAAAAAATAGGGCTGAGGGTGTAGCTCGGAGGTAGAATGCCCCTGGGTTCAATCCCCGGTACCACCACCAAAAAACCCCCTATATATATATTTATAGAATATAAAATCATCATATAGAATATGTTATTACAAAATGGCTTGTTATTTGGAATGTCATTTTCACTTGTTTTTATGAGAGTGGGGTTTTTTAACCTTTAACGCTATTTTGGGTTCGAGTTGTAAGTTATATTTATTCTTGATAGATATTTGTTTGAACTGCCTTTTAATAAAGCATTTATAATGTATGTGGCAGATGATAAAGATGAAATTTAGAGCATTCATTCCAAAATAATCATGAGTATATGAGAGCAAAAAAATTTCCCATTTCAGAGTTTGTTCACATGAGCGTGTAGTCAGTGTCTTGGTAGGAATCCAAATAAAGTGCAGCTGTGGGTTTAATTTTTTTTGGAATAACTGTACAAACAAGCGTAGGGATTTAAAATAAATAGATTTTTCACAAGAGTATATTTCATTTATCTGTCTCAGATCATATTAATTATACAGCAGAACTGAAGTTTTGAATATGTTCTAAACATGTAAAAGTTTGTCAGAAATATTTCCTCTGACCACCCAGCCTAACTAGTCCACCTAAAACGATTACATCATCCTTTTCTCTTTGTTTTTTCCTTCCCACTGTCACTGAAGTTATCTTACTCATTTATTCAGCTATTTGTTTTTGCTTCTATGAGATTAGGAAGTTTTTCAGTCTCTATCCTCACTCCATAGTACTTGTGAATTGAAGAAAAATTGATTAATTCATTTTGTGATATTCTGTAAAGTTGGGGTCTTTTTCTTTACTTGGGTGTATGTTTATGTTCATTTCCCAGAACTTATGGAGTTTTTGTAGTTAAAACAGTTTTTATGTGTATATATATACTCTTCACATAAAATGAAGTTTCTAGAACAGTGTCTGGTACATAGTAAGTGGTCAATAAATGCCACCTGTTAAATAAACCACTACAGAGTTATGTCTGTTTGTTTTTATAACATAGGAGCAGTACCTTACGATTCTTAGGCCTTAGCTGAAATGCAACTTCATTTCTTTCATATTCAGAAATCCATGGTGTCAACATGTTACCAATTGGCTGAGAGTTCTGCTCCATTCTGATAGAAATCCTAATAGTCAAGGTGCAGCTCCCTTGGTGTTGGCAGCTGTGAGCTTTGAGGGCTAGCGGCTCTTAGCTCCTACGGTTAGTTAGCAGCCCTGAGCTTTGAATGAGCCGGCTCTCAGCCTTCTGGAACTCTTCCAGCAACTGGAGCTAGCAGGTCTCCATTGCTCTCCATCATTTCCTGCCATTCTTTGGCTGCTAGCCCACCTCGGCGTTACCAGCCCCAGCTGCGGCTGCTTTCAGTGCTAGCAGCCTGTAGTGTGACCACCTCTTAGTGTAAGCAGCTCGGCCTGCTACTTGAGAGAGACATCACAAATCAGCAAAATAGAACCATCCCAGAGAGGTCGTATGAGGAGTTGGGTTCCAGCATGAGAGGAAACAGCGCCGGACTGCTCCAGTCAGGGTATGGGGAGCCACTTACAGAGCCATGTGCGCCCAGCGCCCACCCGCTAGCCGCACTTAGTCACGGGGAATGGAGGGTCTCCTCCTGGACTAGACTGGCGACAGCTAATTTGGGGGCAGAGTCTTCTGGGGTGGATCTGCTACTGAAGCTGCCACAGCCAAAGCAAAGGTCTTCAAGTGGGCACAAGGCTTGTCTGACAGTCAGAGCTGTTACAGATGAAAGGAAGAAAAATCATACAAGAGTGCCTCTCAGGGAACATGGGGTCCCTCTCATCTGTCTCCAAAACAGGTTTTTAGTGTCAGAGATATTTTCTATCAGGGACTTACTAAAGGGGGAAATGTGCAGTAAGAATCTTGAATTTATGCATTTGTCTAAAATTTTTTTACTTATCTTTTTAGGTACTTGGCATGATGGAGTACAAAGGCATGGTGCAAGTTTAGAAATCTGCGTGCTGTTTCATGCAGTGCCTTAGTGAGTTCATTATAGATTATACACTTTACTGCTGGTTCAAATGACATTGGGAGGGGTTACTGGCAATTGAACCCAGAGGCATTCTACCTCTGAGCTCCACCCCCAGCTCTATTTTATTTTTTAGTTTGAAACAAGGTTTCACTAAATTGTGGATGGCCTCACTAAGTTACTGAGGCTGTCCTTGAATCTGCCATCCTCCTGTCTCAGCCCCCCAAGAACTGGAATCACCATGCCCAGCTTCAAATGACAATTTTAGTAGGTAAAGTTGATCACTTTATTTGCCTTTCTTTAAGTTTTTATTTGTTTTATTAGGAAAATCACATCATTCAGGAAACAGAGCCAGGCAGTGGGCCAAGTACATGGAGATCATTGTCACTCTTTCATGCCTCCTGGTGAGGTAGCATAGAAGAAAGAAAACAAATAGGTAGAAAGGAGTCATAAAGGAAGGACAAGGAAAATATAACTTTAATATGAAAGCTTTGTGCTATAAACTTCTTCATACCTTCAACCCCCAAGCCACTCTCTCCCCAGTTCTGTCATTCCCAAATTCCTAGGAAATCTGTAAATCTTAAAACTTAATCAAAGACTAATTACCGTGTCAAGGATCAGAAGATGACCAGATCACCATAACTGTACTGTGATCACTGGACTGATGTCATTCCTGAAACCACCCTCTACCATGTTTTCTTTGAAAGAAGAGGCGGGAATTCCCAAAACATGGCGCTCACTAAATGGCTTGCATTCTCTCCTGAAGGTATATTTCTCACTTTACCCTAAAGGCCTCCCTCTCTCTCAAGATGGCCTGCATTCTTCCTTATATATGTGTTCCTTGGTTTCCTGAGTAAATCTCTGTGCCTCTCCTGACATGTGCTGAAATTCTTTTCAGTCACAGGTCAGAGACCTTGCTGTCATGAGTTGAGTTCTCCCTTCTATCTGGGAATTCCTTGGGACCCTCTTGTGTAGATTTCTCTTGTCTGGTGCAAAACGAACTCTGGTCTAGCAGGAGCATCAGTTTTTAAAGCCAGTGTAGCTGCAGGAACTTGCAAAACTGTGATGCCCGCCAGCATTCACATCTTTCTGACTTCCAAAGGTTTGAGCTTTAAACTTTTGTCAGATTGCTGCTGAAACAAAGTCTGAGCTGACAGGGATAAAGCATGAGAGGTGACTAAGGAGGCGCCTGCCTAGGATTCAATGTCTAGATCTAATTGCTAGCGAGTTTAGATGACTGATTTCTCACCTCCTGCCCTGCCCACGGAGGTTTCCAGATTTTTCTCACTTCAAGACTTGTAGCAGCTCCAGAACCACTCATTGGTTCATTAAACATTTCACTGTAGGTGAAAACAGTGGGGATACAGAGATGAGGAATGTCTCAGTCTATCAGCTCTGTGCTGACGAAATGATACCATCTCCAGTGTCCCCGTCTAGTCTGGAATAACCTCAACCTTCTCTTTGTTCTAGCACCACTTTGGGCTTGCCTCTGTTAGGGCATCTACTACCAGCATTGCCTATGGGACTGAGTGCCTTGAGGCATGGTTCTTTTGTTTGTTTGCCTTAGTGTGCCCTCAGTGCTGAGTGCCTGGGTTCACTTGCCTTCTTTTTTTTTTTTTTATTTGGTGGTATTGGGGGTTGAACCTAGGGACATTCTACCTCTTAGCTATACCGCCAGCCCTTTTTATTTGACACAGGATCTCACTAAGTTGCTGAGAGTCTTGCTATATTGCTGACATTGCTGAGGCTGTTCTTGAACCTGTCAGCCAAGTACTGGGATTACAGGACTACGCCACCACACCCAGCTAGTAGTCTTCCTAATATGTGTTTGTCGAAAGAAGAGAGGGATGAAGGAAGGCAGAGTTTTTCTGCCTTCAACAAGCTCACTGGCTAGAGACATAATTATATAGTTATAGTATAATATCATTAATCTTAAAAGTTACAGCTTAAATTATAACATAATACATATTTGAACAAAGTATTGTAGGATGACAGAAAAAAAGAATAGCCAGCTTTGCCTAGGGAAATGAGGAAAGACAAGAAGGCAAATCACTAGTACTTTCTCATACTCTCAGATTTCTTTCTTAAACACTTAATAAATGCAGAAGATAGACTGGTATAATTTTGTATTGAATCCAGTTTGCTTTTAAGATCAAGTTACTACAGTGTTAGAAAAGATAATAAGGATTGCTGGTATGAACAGTGGAAGAGTTTTGAGTTTTGTTGTAGTTATATTGTTAATCACTTTAAATGAAGCAAAGAAAATTGTATCCATTTCTAAATAATCAACAGGCTTATATATATTAGTATATTTGTGTGTGTGTGTGTGTGTGTGTGTATATATATATATATATATATCTATATCTTAAATGAGATTTCCTGAAATGTTTACTATTTGTAATTTAAGCTCTTACCTGTTCTCTTACACACAAAACATACACAAATATTTGGAGTTTTCTTTTTTATACTTTTATTTTGCATTATAATCACACATACTGAAGTCAGAGTGATAGAGACATGCATACACACCGCACTGTGTAAGCTCCCCCCTGGGTCCCACCCCATTCTTTCCTCTTCCCAGTACATGATATTGAGGTTGGCATTGATAATTTCATATATGTACGTAGCATCAGTTGAAGTGTTTCCTTCATCAAGTCTCCCTCTCCCTCCCTACCTCCCTGTTCTA
This sequence comes from Glis glis, assembly GCA_004027185.1. NCBI lineage: Eukaryota > Metazoa > Chordata > Mammalia > Rodentia > Gliridae > Glis > Glis glis. The sequence continues at coordinate 27,852 of PVJS01000314.1, forward strand.
GACTATCACTCCACTGGGGTTTCTCCTCCATTGTCTAAAGTCCTTCTTGTATCCCAGTCTCTCCCTAGCTTCCACACATGAGAGAAAACATATGACCCTTCATTTTCTGTTATTGGTTAATCTCACTTAGCATAATATCTCTAGTTCCATCCATTTTCCTACAAATGACATAATTTTGTTCATTATGGCTAAGTACAATTCCATTATGTGTATATCCATAATTTTGTAATCCATTCATCTGTTGATGGACCCATGTTTTCATCTGGTAATTTCATAGTTTCAGGACTCACATTTAATTCTTTTTTGTGTGTGTAGTACTGTGGGCATTCTACCTCTGAGCTACCCCCCCAGCCCCATTTTATCTTTTATTTGGAAACAGGGTCTCACTAAGTTGCAGAGGGCCTCACTAAATGGCTGAGGCTGGCCGCGAACCTGCGATCCTCTTGCCTCAGCCTCCCAAGTACTAGGATTATAAGCATGTGCCACCATGCCCAGCTTCACACTGAATTCTTTAATACCTTTTGAGTTAATTTTTGTAAATGATGAGAGATAAGGTCCATTTCATCTTCTGCATGTGGATACCCAATTTTCCCAGCACCAGTTATTGAAAAAGATAGTCCTTTCTCCATTGTGTACCTTTAGCACCTTTGTCAAAAATCCCTTGGTTATAGGCATGCGGGTTTACTTCTAGGCTTTCTACTCTGTTCCATTGATCTCTGTCTGTTTTTAATGTCAATATCATGTTGTTTTGATTACCACAGCTTTGTAATATATTTTGAAGTCAGGTAGTGTAATGCCTACAGCTTTTATTTTTTATTTCAGATGGCTTTGGCTAGTTTGTGTGTGTGTGTGTGTGTGTGTGTGTGTGTGTGTATGGTTTCGTATACATTTTAGGATTTTCTGTACCTTTGATAAGAATGTCATTGGTATTTTGATAGTGATTATATCAAATCTTTAGATTGTTTTGGATAGTATGAATATGGTTACAATGTTGATTCTTCTAATTAATTAATACAGGATGTCTTCTGATTTTTTTTGTGTCCTCTTCAGTTTCTTTCGTCAGCGTTTTATGGTTATCATTATAGAGATCTTTCACTGGTTAAATTTATTCCTAAGTATTTTATTTTATTTTTGTAGCTATTATAAATTGGATGGTTTTCTTGATTTCTAGTTGGCTGCTAAAAATGGATGTCTTTTTGACTAGTCCAGAAACTCTGGACAGACGAGTGACTGCTTTCATTCCCAGTAAGACCTTGATCATGTTCTGTACCCACCACAATTCAGAGGAACTTGAATTGGAGCATATGCCCTGGTATCTCAGGAAAGTGTCAAACAGGTTTCATTTTATCCATGTGTAGGTATTGGAAATATTCAGTAGAAAAAGAATATCCTAAAAGTGAGGGAACAGTGTTTTGGAAAGCTGTCTTATGCAGGGATTCCCAGATAAAGGCAGTAGTAGCTTTGTGTTATAGCACATTCCCAGTCATAAAAATGAGAAGTTATTAAGTGGGCTCAAATGTTCCATCTTGAATATTGTGTTTTGTTTGTTTTTCAGAAAATATGTATGCTTTTACTTAACTTTTAAGCCTCATTGAAAGTCAAAATGAGCCGGGCGTGGTGGTGCACGCTTGTAATCCCAGTACTTGGGAGGCTGAGACAGGAGGATCCGGGTTTGTGGCCAGCCTCAGCTACTTAGTGAGGCCCTCCGCAACCTAGTGAGACCCTGTTTCAAAATAAAGAATAAAAAAATAGGGCTGGGGGTGTAGCTCGGAGGTGGAATGCCCCTGGGTTCCATCCCCAGTACCGCAAAAAAAAAGAAAGTCAAAATGAAATCTGTAAAAAGCTATTATTTTATGTAACTGTAAATATAATTGTTATATATTTATATTATAGAATTATATGTTACATATTATATATTATATAATTATGCTTAATGCTCTCTAAATGCTTAAAGAATGTTCTTCTTGACCATGTTTAGATCTGGTGGCGTAGTTTACTGCATTTAGGCTAATTTGATTTCCTTTTAACATGTCTTGCTAAAGTTTTTTTTTTCAGTTTCCTGGAATAAGTTTATAACTATTGACCTCATTTACATAGTACTTTAAAGCATTTTTTTCTTGAAAATAAAATATGCAAATTATATACAGTATTTAGATTGGAGGTTTTTCTCCAGTAAAATTTTGATTCTTGGTGATGTAGCCAGGGAGAGCATATTGTGAGCCCAGGGGAAAGGGGGCAGAAATCCTAAAAAGCAATTCGACAGAAAGTAGATGGGAGTCTAAAAACATTTGCATTAAGGACTTGGGTAATTGGGAGACTTAATGATCCTCATATATTGATCAGATTGATTGAATAAGGCTTGATTATTTTAACTTTACACAAAATGATTGGCTTGTTTTGGTGAAATCTGTTTTTTTATGTATGTATAGATGATAATATATAGGATTTTTACCTTAACATAGTTTTACATCTTATAGGATTTTGCTTTAATAAGAACATTTCATTCTACCATAGTATATTTTACTTTTAATTCATATACAGCACAATATACCATTTTATGGAAAAAATATTTACAAATACTGTTATTTGGTTCCTAAGAAAAACTTGAATAGATATCATCATTATTCTCATTTTATAGAAGAGGAAGCTAAGGAGCATGGTATAGATAGTGTGGCCAAGGCCACGCAGAATTAAAGCAGTGGAACCAGGAACCTTGCAGTCGCTATGACTGCAAGGCTTGCCACTCTTGGGGACAAAGCCCTCTCTTCTAGAACAGTCATTCTCAAAGCTCAGTTCATAGGCCTCTGGGAGTTCCTGACAGCCTTTCAGGGTTCCGTGGAGTCAGTACCTTTTTCACAGGATATCAAAACAGTATTTGCCTTCTTTGTTGTACTGATATTTATACTGATAGTACAGAAACAATGGTGGTGAAGTCACTGGTTCCTTAGCATGGATCAGGCAGTGACACCTGGCTCCACTAGTAGGAGTGTGCTTACCACTGCTATACACTTACACTTAAATAGTAATTTAAAAAAGCTAGTTCCACCTAAGAATGTCTCACAAAGTGGAAAAAATGTTAATTTTATTAAATCTTGACCCTCGAGTCTCATCTTCTTAATGCTCTGTGTCACTAAATGAAGTATCCATAAAGCACTTTTGATGTACACCAAAATGGCTGCCTCTAGGAAAACAAATTGTGTATCATTGTGTGTGTTGTGATCTGAACTAGGCACTTGGTTTCATAAAACAGCATTTTTACTCCAAACACTAACAGACAAATTATAGTTATGTAGACTTGGGTATTTTCAGACAAGTAAGCCTCAAGGGAATAGAGTGACAGGATTTTTTTAATAATGATAAAATTTGAGCTGACAAGGGAAAATTAGAATTTTAGAAACCTTGATTCTGCCACAATGAGCTTAACAGCTGTCTAATATTTAAAGACTTTTCTGTTGAGATGGGTGGCGATATTAATAAATGTGTTTTAAAATAGTATAGTGAAACATGCCATCATTTGGAAGATCTGCATAGCTCTGTAAACCAATGTTTTCCAAAGGACCAATGCAGGATGTTACAAAACCCCATGGAAGTGGAAGACGGGTTTTTAGGTGACATAATGTGAGAGGTCATTGATCAGATTCAGATTCCATATCGCAAAATAACCCTTAAGAAACTACCACTTGTGAAGCTTTGATGTAATATCTAAGGGAAGTGTAATTATTGAAAAACTATTAAAATACATCTCCCTTGTTCCACTGTTTATGTCTGTGAAGCCAGGTTTCCTTTCTTTCAGGTTGTACAGTGTGTTGTAATGAAGTGAACACAAGGCACAGGGAGCCTTCTGATAAGCCAGCATCAGGAGATTCGCAAAGTGCAAAACACTGCTGCTCTTCTCACTATCATTACTTTTGTTTTAGAAAATATAGTTACTTTTTCAGTGAAATGTTAGTAATTTTTAAATAAAATTGATTTATTATTATTTTACATGAAATAAGTACCAGTTTCTCAGTTTTCATTTATAATATGGTTAGATAGATGATAGATATATGACCCATATATACACAGATACTCTTAGGGGTCCGTTTTTCAGGAGTACAAAAGGATTACAAGAACAAAAGGTTTAAGAATTGCTGCTCTAGGAAAATATATTAAGTAAAATACATGCAAGGCAAGAGTAATTAAAATTGCACATATATATATAAACATATATATATATATATATTTTGGGGGGGTACTGGGGATTGAACTCAGGGGCATTCTATCTCTGACCTACAGCCCCAGGCCTATTTTATTTTTATTTTGAAACAAGGTCTTGCTAGGTTGATGAGAGTCTCACTACTTGCTGAGGCTGTCCTCGAACCTGCGATCCCCCTGTCTCAGCCTCCCAAGTACTGGGATTGCAAGCATGTGCCCCCATGCCCGGAAAAATTGCATATTTTTGAAATTGCATTCAGTGGTCCTGCATTTGGTGGTCAAAAGAAGCAATTTCTTTGACCTTTATAATTAATTGTCAGTTATCAGATACATTTCATTTTAAATTCAGTCTTTCTCAAACCATTTGTAGGTAAGACTTATTTTTATGACTTGCTGTTTTCTGATAAGATTATACTAATGTTAGCATTTATTTGAAGATTATAGATTTGTGTGTATGCCCATGTTTTCAGGGGTTTGAGCCCAGGGGTATTCTACCTCTGAGTTATACCCCCAGCCCTATTTAATTTTTTATTTTGAAACATGGTATTGCTAATTGCTATGAGGGTCTCTTTAAGTTGCTGAGGCTGGCCTGGAACCTGTGATTCTCCTGTGTCAGCTTCACTTGTACTGGGATTACAGGCATGTGCCACCATGCTGTGCTCTGGCCTAGCCTAGTCTCTTTGCTTTTAATTCAACTCTTAGTAGAGTTTGTGGTCTTACTTTACTGATGAAAATTTGGCATATACTAATCCAGTGTAAGTGTTAATGAATGCAGTTCTATTCCTAGACCTAATTATAGGGTACTAAAGCTAAAAATACCCAAATGTATCTTTTTCTTCCTATCTTTGCAGGATGACGTAGCTTTGCCAAAGACTTAGCAGCTAAGCAGAAAATGAGCTTAACATCGTGGTTTTTGGTGAGCAGTGGAGGCACTCGCCACAGGCTGCCACGAGAAATGATTTTTGTTGGAAGAGATGACTGTGAGCTCATGTTGCAGGTAATTGTGCCGCCTTCTCTTTATGTGTCTACTCAGAACTTAGGAATTGTACAAAATGTTTTCCCACTCTTTTAGATAACAGCATTATTTAGATTTGAGTTTTCTGACTCTTTTTTTAACTCTAGCTATCACCTGGAATCATCTAAGAATAAATTTTAAGTCTTGAGAATCTATGAAAAAATTGAGGGCTCAGAATAGAGAAGTTTATTCTTAAGTAGAAAGTTTCATATTGCACACTTTAAAATAAGACTTGTGAATAATTTATAAAATTAACATAGAATGGAGTAAAACTAAATTTTAATTGTCAATACTTCAGTGACATAGTTTCACTGCTTTTGGAGCTATTCATTATGATGCTAGTAGTTTGAGCAAAAAGATTGTTCATTTTCTTAAAAAAACTAAAAAGTTTTATTGTGTATATATTTAAAGTACAAAACAGGACATTGTAGGGTACATATAAGTAATAGTTAACATATCCATCCTCTCATGTAGTTGCCTGTTTTTTGTTGTTGTTGTTGTGATAAGAGCAGATAAAATGTACTCATTTAGCTTGATTCCCATATACAGTACAATTTTATTTCCTGTAGCACTCACGTTGTACATTAGATCTCTAGGCGTATTCATTATCTTACTTATCTGCTGCTCTATATTCTCTGACCTGTATATTCCCATCCTCTGCATCCTTCCCCCCAGCCTCTGGTAACCACTGTGTGTGTGTGTGTGTGTGTGTGTGTGTGTGTGATTTCACATATAAATGAGATCGTGTAATATTTTTCTTCTGTATCTGGCTTATTTCACTTAGCATAATACTTTCCAGGTTCCTCATCCATTTTGGGGCAAATGGCAAGAAGTTCATTTTATTTAATTTTATTATTTTATTTTATTTTATTATTTTTGTGGCACTGGGGATTGAACCCAGGGGCATTCTAACCCAGAGCTACACCCCCAGCCCTATTTTATTTTTATTGGAAACAGGGTTTTGCTAGGTTGATGAGTCTCACTACTAACTGAGACTGTCCTCGAACCTGTGATCCTCCTGTCTCAGCCTCCCAAGTACTGGGATTACAGGCGTGCACCACCACAGTCAGCTAAGAAGTTCTTTATTAGGGCTGAATACTATTTCATTGTGTATATGTACATGGGAATGCAGATTATATTTAGAAAGTGGCAATTTCATTTCTTTTGGGTATATGCACAGAAGAATTGCTGGGTCATATGGCAGTTCTATTTTGTGTGTGTGTGTATGTGTGTGTGTGTGTGTGTGTGTATGTGTGTGCATGCAGTACTGGGGATTGAACCCAGGGGCATTCTACCTCCAAGCTACACCCCCAGCCCAATTTTATTCTTTATTTTGAAACAGGGTCTCACTAAATTGCGGAGGGCCTCACTAACTAGCTGAGGCTGGCTTTGAACCTGTGATCCTCCTGTCTTAGCCTCCCAAGTACTGGGATTACAGGCATGCACTACCACACCCAGCTCACCCCCAGCCCTTTATTTTTTTGTTTTGAAAACAAGATCTTGCTAAATTGCTGAGGCTGGTCTTGAACCTACAATCCTCCTGTCTCCTCCCAAGTCCTGGGATTACAGGCAAGCGCCACCACACCCTGCTCAGATTAGTCCATTTTCTGTAACTACAACAAAATGCCTGAGGCTAGGTGATACATGAAGAAAAGAAATTTATTGAACTCACAGTTTTGGAGGTTCAAGGGCATGACCTTTATATTTGCTTGACTGGTAAGGGCCATCACATAGTGATGATACGATGGCTAGAGAGGCAGCGCATGAGCGGGAGTGAGCCAGAGAGCAAGGAGGAGTCTATAACAACCCACTGTGGCAGGAAGTAACCAGGGTCCCAGGAGAGCTACTTAATCCCTTGTGATGGTGGTGCCCGCAGTGACAAGGTCACCTCCCACCTCTTAAAGGTGGGACCTGAGGTGACGTGAGCCCTCGGGAGCACACTCATACCATGTCTACACCGTGGCACTGATGGCGCTTGAAATCCCACTCCTCTTACACCGTCTTTGTAAGACCTTGGCTGCATCAACTTCACCAGTCCACAGTAACAGGAAATTATTTTGTTTGGTGGTACTGCATTGCTTCCTATCACCCTAAGAACTGAATTTAGTACTTTATCAGCTTGAATAGAGCAAAAATTTAAAATACAGCAGTGAAAACCAAAATGAAGTTTAAGTAGTTATAGTTTTTGTGCAAGTGTTTTGCTCTGCTTCTGTAAATATAAATATTTTATGGTTAGTTGTAATTTGCCATAATAGATGTTTTTACAGGCAAGCTGTAGGGAAGTAGTAGTAGTAATACCACTATTTGTAAAATTGTTTTAATTCTGAAAATAGTAATTTGTCCTGGAGAAATTGAGACTTAACAGAAAACCAAACCAAAAAGTTCTAAAACTTTGAAGAATGAGAGGCATGTATGATGAACGTGTAGGTTTTGTCGGCAGATTGTTTTAGGTAGCATGCTCTTTCTTTCTGAAGATAGTTTTCTGTATGGAATATTAAGTCAAGTGGGGAATGGATTTTTAACTTTTAATTTTATTAATATTTTTATTTTGTAAAGGGTATCATTTCAGCTAGGACTTACATCTGATTGTTATTTCAATCCGTTGCTGACCTCCGTTTATCTGGCTAGAAGTCAGGCTGGGTTTACTGTTCGCTCTAGTTGAGGTGTGGGAGGCTAACCCCTCCTCCAGGGTCCTTGCTTTTATCCCCCCTATTGTCTTTGAGTTTCCACAGAGATTCTTTTTTTCTCACATGGAGTCTGAGCTTTGCAGTTCTTCTGTTGTAATTCTTTTTTATTTTTATGTACGTGTATGTGACTGCCTGGTGATGTGATGATAAGGCTTGGAGGAAGGGGAGCCATCCTATAATGCTCTGATTGGTTGTCAGTCTTTTTGTGGGGTCGTGACCCTTTTTCCTCTTCTCCGTTCAGGTGAGACAGGAAGGCTAGAATGGACTGGCATTGGGTGCGTCTCCCTTGAGGGTTAGGCTCTAGTAAAACCATTGCTTGAACTCAGGCTTTTGGTTAGGACAGAATGGATTGGGGGTGTTCCAGATTGGTTGTTTTTTGTCACCCTGCTGAAAACACAAGGTTTTTTCACTATCTTCACCTTGAAATTCTTCTCAAGTTAAGGCTAATCAAGGCTGTGCCCCTAGGAGTTTTTGTATCTCAAGCTGGTCCACACTCAAGTCTCCAGCAATTAATCCCTTAACCTTTAAGTTTTCCTACCAGTTGCTGGTTCCAGCAGCGACTTCTGCTCCTGGCAAGCTGTTTTTGCTTCTGTCTAGTGGCAGTTTGCCTTCTGATGAAACCAAGATGAGTTTGTTTGTTTGTTTTTGTTGTTGTTGTTGTTGATGATGTTTTTCTGATGGGGTCTGACTATGTTGCCCAAGCTGGTCTTGAACTCACGAGCTTAAGTGATCCTCCTGCCTCAGTCTCAGTTCACTGGGACTAAAAGTTCACCACTCCTGGCCTCTAAGATTAATTTTTTTTTTTGTGGTATCGGGGATTGAACCCAGGGGCGTTCTACCTCTGTGCTACACCCCCGGCCCTATTTTTTTTATACTTTATTTTGAAACCGGGTCTCACGAAGTTGCGGAGGGCCTCACTAGTAAGATTAATCTTTGAGTTTGACTTTGTTCAACATTTGTCTTTCTGTAAGGGTGGAAGGGATGACTTCCAAGTTTGGTACATGTTGGACTGGAAACTGGAAGTCACTTGTCCTCCCCATTTTTGCTGCCACCTTTGCTGTTAATATTCAAAAGCTTGCACAGTGAGCCTGTATTGAAGGGCTGTGGAGCAGGTTTGGTGGTTCTTCGACTCTTTCTTCCTGGGACTATGCTAATAACTCCCTTTCAGTACAGGGCTCACAGGCGTAGAGTTCATCTTGTGGGTGCTTCCATTTGTAGCCAGCTCTAGGCTCTGGCGTGTCGTGTGTGTATGTACACTTGCAAAGAGACTTGAAAGCAATCTTCATAAAACAGTTTTTCATTGTAATTACCTTTTTTTTTTTGGTCTCTTTCTCTCACAGCTCACCTATGAATTCTAGTTTTAGAATCTCCATTTTAAGTGAGGATGATTTTATTCAGAAATGTATTACATTATGTTCCTTCTTCTAAGTCTTTGGATTCCTTATACAATTTATAATTTTCAGTATTAGAAGAAGAAAATCTTAGCTGGGCATAGTGGCGCACGCCTGTAATCCTAGTATTTGAGAGTCCCAGACAGGAGGATCTCAAATTCAAGGCCAGCCTCAGCAATTTAGTGAGATCCTGTTTCAAAATAAAAACAAAAAGGGCTGGGGGTGCAACTCAGTGGTAGAGTGTCCCTGGTCTCAATCCCCAGTACCACACACAAAAAAAGAAAATAGGCAAAAGAAAGAAAATCCTATAGGATAAATTTTTATAATGATATATTAAAACATAATTCATGTGATTTCCATATTACAGTTCCAAAATCTAAAGCACTGTAATTTAATACATTCAGTAAAGTCAGCCAGTTTAAATTCTTTCAGAATTAGAACATGTGAATTTAGTAGAAAGAATATTTCAAAAATTTGGCTACTTTCCTCTTTAGGGAATGAGGCCAAATTTGTGTTATATAGTAAAACTTAATCCACTTTTTCATTGATATTTCCCTATATTTATCTGCTGTCCTATTAACGGTAGGTATCTAGCCCCCAGTTTTTTGGGGGGATATTCTAGTATTTTCTTATATCTATTAACTTAAAACATTCCTTTCAGTCTCGCAGCGTGGATAAGCAGCATGCTGTAATCAATTATGATGCCTCTACCGATGAGCATTTGGTGAAAGATTTAGGCAGCCTGAATGGGGTAAGTTGAAGAGTTTATTTTGTCTTATTTGAATATTTGTTTAATATTATAAGAAGAGAGGGCATGTTGCATTTCCTATTTGTATTACATTTCCTTTTTCTTTACTTTGTAGTTTACTTAAAAAAAATTTTGTTGTTGTTGTTGTTTTGTTGTGTATGGCACTGGTGATTGAATCCAGGGATGTTCTCCCTCTGAGCTACACCCCCAGCCTTTTTTATTTTTTCTTTTGCAATAGAGTCTCACTGAGTTACCATGCAGTGACCTCAAACCTGCAGACCTCCTGTCTCGGCCTTCCAAGTACTGAGATTACAGGCCTGTGCCACTGTGCACAGATATAGGTCACTTTTAAATATTGGTTAGACACTGCTCTTTGGGGGGTCATATAACAGGATATGAAACTAGCTCACGATCCCAAGAAACTAGCAATAAACACTTAACAGGAATTAAGAAATTGGTTGTTATTATCTGTAACAGTTAAAGAGTCATTCAGGAGATGAGAACTAAGCTTGACCTCGCTGTGTGGCTACAGTTTATGTAGGAAACAGTATAAAGCCATGGCAGTAAGAAGGCAGAAAGCACTCTCAGAGACGGATAAATATGGGTTCACTTTAGAAAATAAACATGGAAAGGTGGTTTGGTGCCAAATAGTAGAGGACCTTCTATACCAACGAAGGTTGAAAACAAAGCGGAACAGCCATTCTCCTTGTCAAGTGCAGTGCACTGCCTACGCGCTATTGTTCGTTCTTCCTTCATTGACTTCGTACTTTATTTTTGTGTTACTGCAGTGAAGTTTTTATTTACATTTATAGCCAGAGAATATAAAAGAATGCTGAAGTATTGAATTATTTTGATTTTTGTGTGTGTGTGTGCAGTACTAGGAATTGGACCCAGGGCCCTATGTATGCTAGGCAAGCTTGCCCAGCCTACCACTGAGACAGAGCTACATCGCTAACCCCTTGAAATTCTTAAAATTAATTTAACAAAAACTAAATGTATCCCACCTGCTTCAAACTGGTACTGCTTTTCAAAGTATGAATTAAACATTATACAGAAAGCATATACAGAAATTTGGTAGATAAGGTAAAACTTTTTTTCTTGTTCTAAATTGGCCTGCTACTGGAGGACTTTTGCGTTTATTCTTTGACATGCTTTTTTGGTGTGCATGTCCTGCTGTTTTAATGCAAGTCTTCACACTGGAGTTCCTGTCAGCTTCAGACCAGCGTGGCATACAGTGAAGAGTGGTCCTCACTAGAAAGCTGCGAGGGGGCCACTTAGGGGTCACGCCTTCAGCTTCCCAGAGCGTGATTATATGATTTGATACTATCAATTATATAATTTAGTTATATGTAAGTTAAGTATTAATGCACTTTGCTTCCGTGTGGTAGTGGTTTGTGCTGGGGGAGTTTGGGGAGCCGTTTTAGCTTGGTCATCTAACCTTTCTTGATAAGGAGAAGAAATGGGTCTGGTAGTTCAGAGACCTGAGTCTGAATCCCAATGTTACCACTTGTGAACTCTGCATCTTTTTTTGTTTTGTTTTTGCGGTACTGGGGATTGAACCGAGGGACATTCTGCCTCCGACCTACACCCCCAGCCCTATTTTTTATTCTTTATTTTGAAACAGGGTCACTAAGTTGCGGAGGGCCTCACTCAGTAGCTGAGGCTGGCCACAAACCCGGATCCTCCATCTCAGCCTCCGAAGTACTGGGATTACAAGTGTGCGCCACCACGCCCGGCTTGAACTCTGAATCTTGATATTTCTCCCCTTTGCCTCCTTTTGCTCACTGCCTACACACCAAGAGGTGTGATCAAGGATGTTGGCATAGAAACAAAATTTGTTTTTCTTTCCATGTGTAATTTATTAACATGCTTCGTATTTGATTTACTAAAATGATTTCTCCGTGTTTTTTTTGAAATTTCTCTTCCTTTTGTAATTTTAGACCTGCAGGAGACTATTTTCTTCCAGATGTTTTCCCTTGCATTTTTGTAAGCTGAAACTTTGGGTCTGGCTTATTTCCTATGCCTTTTTAGACCTTAAGAAATATATCTGTCATAAATGGCAGCATGTTAAAATTAATATGTTTCATGATCTCTGAAAAATGCCCAGTACATATGTTAAACACATGATAGGTGCTTTATATATAAGAGAGTTGAGCAATCTTCAACATTAAATGGGTTTGATATGTTATCTTTTGCCTTTTTAATAAATATGGTGTTTTATGGTTTGAGACAGTTTTAAATAAAATTGGCTCAGAACGATTGCATTCCTCTTACACGGTGTACCTAGCTGTTTATCGTCTGCATACCAAACATCAGGAAATAATATTTTCTTTTATTATTCTCTTGCCTTCATTTTTCTCACCTTTTCTGTTTTATGTTTTGATAAACTCAAAACATAAATTTTTAAACACTCTGAAATGTTTATTTTGGAAATGAACGTAAAATTGGAAGTTATAAACCCCAGAAACCTTTGCATTTTCTTTGCATTACCATTTTAGTCTTTCGGCATATCATGTTTAGAAGCTTGTGATTTAAAGTTACTGGTGACTCATGCTAAGGTGTGATCTTGAGTTTTAGTGGTATTTAATTGTCTCCATATGTCTCTGATTGGAATTAAGATTGCCACTTTTTCTAATTTTTGTAGACTTAGTAATTGTTATTTTATGACGTTACAAAGAGCTAATTATGCATAGAAATTTGAGAATGTAGCCATAACAACATAATCCCCTTAAGTACTTTCCTGTGCACCCTTCAGGGCCCTTCTCAACATCCTCACCATGAAGGGAACCTTCCCAAACAAGCTATTATGGCCATCTCAAATGAAATAGAATGGAAACAAAAGGAATTAAAGAGGAAAGAGTAAAGTGACAAATACAAGTTTCAACTTACCAAAGAACCTTGTTCAGTATTTATGTCATGTCTGCATTTTGGACAATGAAGAATAACATTTGTTCTGTGATTTATAATTCTAGCAAATTCTAGGTCTTTAACCCCCAGGATACCAAGACAAATTGTCATTCCATTTATCATATGTGTCCAGTGGACCCTTTTTTATTTTATATAGATATTTTTCAAGTCTTTTTACAAACATTCTTCAGAAGTAAGAATAAAAGGATAATAAAAACCACTTGAAATTTCAATAAATAATTAGGCGTAACAAACTCCAACTTTCATTGCATATTTTCCTGGTTTTTAGAGGTCCATGATAGACAGGAGGGGCAATGTTCTTTGAATGTAGCTAACGGCTCTCATCAGTTTTCATGTATTTACCTAGAACATATATCCACTTTTATAAATGTTGATTCCAGATGTGGTGTACATCTCTAGTTGGTTCTAGCCTGTTTCTGGTTCTTTAAGCTGGATACAGTGACACACGCCCATAATCCCAGTACTTGGGAAGGCTGAGACAGGAAGATCACAGGTTTGAGGGCAGCATCAGTAACTTAGCAAGACCCTGTTTCGAAATAAAAAACATGAAAGGGTTGGGGGTGTAGCTCAGAGCTAGAATGCCCCTGGGTTCAACCCCCAGTCCCCCCCCCACACCAGAGTTTTTAAAACTTTTAACAGCTTATAATTTTGGTAATGGAATGGCTATATTATTCTGTAATTGCAAAACATTTTTATTTTTAGATGTATAAACAAGTAGAAGATTAATCCAGTAATTTTATTTTTACATCATCTTTTTCCTCTTTCACCTTTATATAGATATTTGCCCTGAGTATTTGCCCATTCACAAACTACCAGACATAAAAATACATGTTTGTTTTGGAGCACAAACGAAAAAAAGAAAGAAAGAAAAGAAAAATATTACCAGATTTTTAAAAAAATACAAAATGGTTCAAGGTCTTCCTGGAAAATAATGCATGATTCTTATGAAATGACTGAATAAAAAAGGCCTTATTTTCTTCTTGTCCTTAGAAACATTTTCTCATTGATTCTTACATTAAGAGAGAATTCGTGCAGAATGATTGCCAGTTATCTTCATCTGAAGATGCATGGCCTGATTTGCTTATGCTCTCAATTCTGTCATTATTATCATAGTCTAGAGTGTCGCTGTCTCTTTGTAGTCATCTTATAATTGAGAAATATCTTCCTGACTGTTTTCTTCTCTTTGACTGTATAGGATTGACTTCTATTTTCTTTTTTTTTGCAGTACTGGGGATTGAACCCAGGGGCATTCTACCTCCGAGCTACACCCCCAGCCCTAGTTTCTATTCTTTATTTTGAAACAGGATCTCACTAAGTTGTGGAGGGCCTCACTAAGTAACTGAGGCTGGTCGCCAACCCAGATCCTCCTGTCTCAGCCTCCCAAGTATTGGGATTACAAGTGTGTGCCACCACGCCTGGCTTCTCTTTCCTTTATAGACATTAAATTAGAAATCCTGAATTTTCAGTTGTCCTCTTTGATAGCTTAAAAACAATAATAATAAAAACTATTAAGATAGTGCCTCCAGATGTCTTTTATATCTTCTTGGAAAGTTGAGGCAATATCACTATGGTAGCTACCAGACATGTGTCTTTTTTAAATATATACTTTTATTGGTGCATTATAGTCTCACATCATAATGTAGTTCATAGTGATAGCAACATACATGCACACAGCCCTTGGTGGGCTTTCCCCTGGCTCCCTCCTCATACTTCTCCACCTTCCCCATGCAGGGTATTGAGATTAACATTGGTATTCTCACATATGTACGTAATTTGAGTGGAGGTGATTCCTTCATTGATCTTCCCCCCACCTCCTTCCCCTAGACCACACAATATGTCCTTTTAAGTAACAGCTTTAAGGATTTGGTTGTCTGGAATGTGAGAATTAATACTTCATTTGTAAACTAACATCTTTTTCTTTTCCTTGTAGACTTTTGTGAATGATGTAAGGATTCCAGAGCAGACTTACATCACCTTGAAACTTGAAGATAAGCTGAGATTTGGATATGATATCCTTATATGATTTTGTGCATTTATTAAATTTATTCAAAAATATTTACTCTGGTGTAAATTAACATTTCTTGAGACATATGAATCTACAATATAGGTATGCTAGAAATCTGTTCATTGGGTACCTTCTACATTCTGAAATACATGTTTAAAAATATTTTTTTTTTTAGTTACTATGTCTCTTCCAAAAATAATCCTGGAAAAGTTGATGGACTCAGCTCCTCCTCCTGTCCTCTGTTTCTGTTGGTGCAGGTTCACGAGCTGTCTCCCTGCAGAGCTATTGCATGTGTGGTTTGGGGATCGAAGAATGTGACTGGGGAGAAGACGGGGGAGTATGTCATTTTGTCCAGCCCTGGGGTTCCTTTCAGGTGGATTATGATGATATAAATCAACCTCCTGGGAGGAATGTAGGAATTTAAACCCATCTTCCTTCCATCCCTATCTTTACTCTGTTTAATCATTATATCTGTATTGCCTATTTAATTCAAACTTTCAAATACCATGTCTTCTAAGATTGACACTCCTTGATTAAGTGCATTATGTATTTAGTGTGTATATGAAATTCCTTAGTTTAAAAAAAATCAGAGTCTAATAACTGAACAGAAGCATGACTATATCATACTACATCAGGTAGCATAAAGAAACCCTAGCAAAGGGAAGGAACATAGTTGAAGATTAGAAACATTTCTGTTTATACAAAAAGCTTTGTCTTAAAAGGACTTATTTATATTCAATTAAAACATAGATATTCTACATTAAGCTGAATGTTTTTCTTGAGTTTTAGATTTTTAAATTACTACATTTACACTTGTGTGTGTGTGGTACTGGGGATTGAACTCAAGGGCATTCTACCGCCAAGCTACATCCCCAGCTCTTTTTTAAAATTTTTTTGTTTTGAAACGGGGTCTTGCTAGGTTGCTGAGAGTCTCACTACATTGCTGAGGTTGTCCTTGAACCTGTGATCCTCCTGTCTCAGCCTCCCAAGTACTGGGATTACAGGCATGCGCCACCATCCTGGCCTTCATTTACATTTTGATTATAAAGAATATATTAAACATTGGCAATCTAGGTGGACGTTTATCACTTTAGCAGAGAAATTGCAGTCTCAACTAGAGTAGTGTTAGTGCCTAAAGCAAACGTGCTAATAGTATAAAACGGTTTCCTAACATTGCAGATTTATGAAAATAAATTTTTTTTTGCGGTACTGGGGATTGAACCCAGGGGCGTTCTACCTCTGAGCTACACCCCCAGCCCTATTTTTATCCTTTATTTTGAAAACGGGTCTCACAAAGTTGCGGAGGGCCTCACTAAGTAGCCGAGGCTAGCCATGAACCTGGATCCTCCGGTCTCCGCCTCCCAAGTACTGGGATTACAGTAAGCGTGCACCACCACGTCCGGCCTATGAAAATAAAATTTTAAAATTTAAAATAAAATATTTTATAGCACATCTTGACATTTACACTTAAAGAAAGCCAGGCCATTAAATATTAACACTTACTTGTATATTTTGAACCTTTAAAAAATATTTATCACAAGTGCCCTGTGCATGTATCACTATGAACTACATTATGATATGAGACTATAATGCACCAATAATAGTATAAAAATTAGCCTTTAAACCTTGTTGAATGAGTCATTTTCTCACCAATCCAGCATAACTTCTACCAAAAAACAAATACAAGTGTTTTGTATTTATTTAAGTACCACCTTTAACGTACCTGAAATCCTTTGTTTCAAAACATGAGAAAATACTAAGAAATTTGGGTTTTAACAAAACCTTAGGAAGTTAACTTCGAATTTTAATCAAGAAGAAATTATTTAGCCTGGCTTAGGGGCATGTACTTGTGGTCTCAGTTACTCAGGAGATGGGAGGATTGCTTGAGGCCAGCTTGTGCAATATAGCATGATTCCCCCCCAAAATTGAGAAATAACCCATACGTGTATAGATTGTACAGTAGTTTCTTAATAGCAAATTAACTTTTTTCCTTCTATACCAGCCCTTAATATGTATAAAATTTCTTGGACAAATATTTTGTCCCAGGGGACTTCCTCAGGGATATACAATCAGTGCCGAGGCAGAACTAGTATTCAAATGCCTAGGCAAGGCTGTTTAATTCTATTTTAAAGTGACATCTCATTTTGCTTATGATTCTGAGCCTTTTTTATAAATGAACATCCCAAATGGCTAACAAATTTCATTTTCCCAAGTGGCAGAAATTTTATTACATAGGATGAAATTTTAAAAACATTTATATATTTATTTGTTTTCATATTTAGCTATACTAAACTGAATAAATTGTTGTTTTATTCATAATAAATTTAATTTTAGTAGCCAGTCTACAAACTGCTGTACCTTAGATTGGGAAAACACTCTAATTAAAATGCTACATCATCGTGGTGTGGTGGTGCATGCCTCTAATCCCAGTACTTAGGAGGCTGAGACAGGAGTGAGATTCTCATCAACTTAGCGAGAACCCTATTTCAAAATAAAAATAAAATAGGACTGAGGTATAGCTCAGAGGTAGAATGCCCCTGGGTTCAATCTCCAGTACCACTAAAACATTTTTTAAAAAGCCACTGAACAGAAAGAACATTTTAAGATGGATTGAGAGTAGAACTAGGAAACATAATTTATCTGCTATCACTTTTTTCTAACCATAGAAATTAAATAATTTGGAAAAGTACATACTCAATGAGATATCCAAATTTTCAAAATGATAATAAACTCATGAGGGTACTAAAATGCTGCAGTAATCAAGATAAATTGCAGAAAGTTCTAGTCAATCTTCAAGTGACCAGAACTGTGGCAGGCAAGAAAGTCCAAGTTGGTTCATCTCACATTCATTAGCTGTTTGCTGTGTACCAGGCATAGTCCCTGTGGTCTGAGGTGTAGTAGTGAATGAAACAGATCACAGTCATTGTCCTCCTGGAGCTTGTACTTTAATGTGGCTGGAGGGGTTGACAGCACACATCAAAGGTGGGATATTAGAGAGGGAGAAGAGTCAAAGGGGGCTACAGGAAGTGCTGGTGAGTGGGAAGTTACAATTTTAAAAGGGATATTCATGAAGAACTCACTGAGAAGCCAGCAGTGGAGCCAGGGGATGGTGAAAAGGAAGGACTGACCATTGGCTCTCCTGTTCTTCAGGCAGATGGAAGAGTACTGTGCACAGGACTTAAAATATAAGCATGTCTGAATGTTCCAGTAACAACATTTAAAAGCCAGTTTGGCTGAAGTCAGCAAAGAACACTGGAAAATTGGTGACCAGAATATAACAACCCTGCCGGGCGTGGTGGCGCACGCTTGTAATCCCAGTACTTTGGGAGGCGGAGACCGGAGGATCCGGGTTCGCGGCCAGCCTCAGCTCTCTCTCTCTCCCTCTCTCCCTGTCTCTCTCTCTCTACTTAGTGAGGCCCTTGGCAACTTCGTGAGACCCGGTTTCAAAATAAAATATAAAAAATAGGGCCGGGGGTGTAGCGTGGAGGTAGAATGCCCCTGGGTTCAATCCCCGGTACTGCCAAAAAAAAAAAAAATTTATCTTTTCTGTTCTCTACACCTTCCATCAAGATTCCAATTAAATGTATATTAGACTGCTTGAAGTCATCCATAGCTCTCTGAAGCTCATTTATTTAATTTTTTATTACCTTATCCCTCTGTAATTTGACTTGGATGGCCATTATTGCTGTGTCTTTAAGTTCACTAATCTTTTTTTTGGCAACATCTAATCTACCTTAATCCATCCAGTATATGTTTCATCTCACACAATGTAGTTTTCATCTCTAGAAATTCGAATTGGATTTTGTTTTACATACATTCCAAATTTCTACTTAACCTTTTAAACATGTGGAGTATGATTATAATAACTTCTTTAGCTAACAACTTTGTTAACATTTTTATCAGCTCTGGGTTGAATTCAACTTTTTATGCATGGTAATTTTTATTAGCTACTGCCATTAATTTCACCTTGTTGAATGTTCTGTGCATACTTCTGTATTCCTATAGATATTTTTGAGCTTTATTCTGGGACACAAGTTACTTGGATGCAGTTTTATCATGTTGGATCTTCTTTTAAGATGTGTTGGGCTTCTGTGATTAATCTGGGCTAATTATTCCTCACTACTGATTTGAGACCTTACTAACCCTGTGTGTTAGTAAATCTGGCCCTCAACCTGTTTTATTACAATGCAGCCTCGTCTCATAATTTACATATTTTTATAGCTTTTTTCACTCTACCACAGCAGAATTATTAACAACAGAGATCATATGGTCCAAAAAACCTAAAATATTTACTGTCCCTTTACAGAAAAAGTTTATGGACCTGCTCTCCCCACTGGCTCATGAATCCTGAGGTTTTCCAGCATGGCTGTAGGGTGCAGGTACTATCTCTGTCCCTATGTGAGAACTAGGCACTGTCATCTCTAATGCTTTCAGGTGGCTCTTACCCCAGCCCTGGGTAGTTTTCTCATAAGCTGATCAGTCTCAACTAAGTAGTTCACTGAAACCCTCTGAAGGTCTCTGGAATTCCTCTGTGCAGCTTAAGTATTTAGTTCCTCAACTTTATTTCCTCCACAGTTCAGGGAGTCTGCCAGACTCTGCCTGGATTACTCCTTACAGTGTGACCTAGAAACTCTCTAAGGGTACTGTGTTAGGGCACTGACTGGACTCAGCTTGATTTGTTTCCCTTCTCTCATGGATTGTTGTCTTTTGTAACCTGATGCAAGATTCTAGTAAACCATATGTTTGCCCATTTTTTGTTTATTTCAGGAGAGTAAATCTGGTTCCTTTTACTTCACCTTGTCTGGGAGCAGAAGTCTGAGAGGTTGATTTTGGACATGTTGGATATGTTAGTTGAGTCCCGGGGAGAAGTGTAAGCTATGAGAATTTGGAAATTCTCATTGTATAAATAGCATTTATGTATTTATTTTTGTTTTGCGGTACTGGGGATTGGAGCCAGGGTCATTCTACCTCCGAGCTCCCCCAGCCCTATTTTTTTTTTATTCTTTATTTTGAAACAGTCTCTCACTTCGTTGTGGAGGGCCTCACTAAGTAGCTGAGGCTGGCCATGAACCTGCGATCCTCCTGTCTCAGCCTCCCAAGTACTGGGATTACAAGCGTGCGCCACCACGCCTGGCTATAAATAATATTAAAAACCTTGAGGTAGTGTATATAGATTGTAAGAGGTCCAAGCACTGAAACCTGGTTCATTGCAATGTCAAGAGGTGGGTGAGAAGAATAACCAATAGAAAAGACTGGGAAGGAGCCACTCCTGACCTAGGAGGAAAACAGTGTTGGCATGGCTACCCCATTAGTGGAAATGCTTAAACATCGCCAGTGCTTTAAACCTCAAGATCCTTCCTTACCGTGATTCCCATCATGTAAGTTATGATCAGTAAAGAACCTAGTACCTTCTCGTCTAAAATTGGGATTCATAATTTTCCCAGAGAAGTTGTCTGTTACTGCACAATGGTCCACAAAATGATTAAGATAATCATATTAGAAACATGGTAAAAACAAAACCCAAATATTGTTAAAGCATTATATGTAGCACGGTTTGCTGGGCAATCCAGATAATGGCTGCTAAAATGGTTACGGGGGTGGGGGTACACACGATTAAAAATGAAGGACTTTTCTTTCAAAGAAACTAAAATTTACCTAATTAATGTGGTTGATATCCTCAACAAATCAGAACACATTTTACAAATTTCAGAAATATTTGATATTTCTCAAAGTTTGAAGTAGCCAAACTTGAGAAATTAATAGACATGAGCTATTGAATAAAAGAATTAAATGATTTAGAAGAAAAGTTAAAACAATTATTTGAAAACTGTGTTCCTATAGAACAGGATATTCTACAAGTTGGAAAGATTTTTATCTGCAAAAATAAAATGACATTTTCCAAGTATGACAAAATTAAATAGATTAAAATTTCCCCCTTGGAAGGGTTTCTGCCATTAACATTTTTAAACCTTTGCACCTCCTAGGGCCTGTTGAGTGTGGCTTCTAATTTGGCATAATTGTATATTTCCTTATCAGTTATGGTTAAATAAATAAATTTTTCCATATTGCTAGCGAGAAGATGCAAAAAGGTTTTTGTGTACCTTAAGGGATAGTTTTTAACGATTGCCTTCTTATATTTGTTTAAAGTCACATGAATTTTTAAAAGTACATTTTCCCATTCTTGAATAAAGTAATTTAATCATGTATTCTCTCTTACTTGGTAATAGTGTCTTCAACCCATGAGAATCACGTTTTTTAGTAATACAGTTTTTCAGAAAAGATTGAATTAGTATTCATTTAAATTATTTGTGAATACATTGCTTTTTAAAATGTTTTGTAGCTGGGCGTGGTGGCGCATGCTTTGTCATCCCAGTACCTGGGAGGCTGAGACAGGAGGATCGCAGGTTCGTGGCCAGCCTCAGCTACTTAGTGAGGCCCTCTGCAACTTAGTGAAGACCCCATTTCAAAATAACGAACAAAAAAATAGAGCTGGGGGTGTAGCTTGGAGGTAGAATGCCCCTGGGTTCAATCCCCAGAACTGCAAAAAAAAAAAAAAGTTTTGTTACTGGAAATCATCCTACCAATAAAAGCTTATTATATAATATCAGGAAATTTTCAAAAAGGAATTTTCCCCATTCCTCATGATCAGTATCTCCCAAATAGAGCAACTTAATGACTTTTAAATGATTTTTGAAAGATGTGCTTACAGTATCTGATACTCCGTGTTTTGAGGACATACCCCTAGGGATAATTAAAACTCTAAAATTTTGCTCTGCTTTTAGCCTTAATTGTCATTAAGACAAAAGGGGAGTATCTAAAAGCACATTATCATTATTCAGGTGAGTTTCCATGATGCTACTTTTAGATAAACTTTGCTTAAATAAATTGAGCATGGGATGATTTAGAATAGCAGCCATAGTCTTATCAAAAGAAGTGGTGATATAACCTATAAAATTATGATTTTTTTGTACTAGGGATTGAAGCCAGGGGCATTCTGCCTCTGAGCTACATCCTCAGCCCCTTTTTTACTTTTTGTTTTGAAACAGGTCTCTCTAGGTTGCTGAGAGTCTTGCTAAGTTGCTAAGGCTGCCCACAAACCTGTGATCCTCCTGTCTCAGCCTCCCAAGTACTGGGATTACAGGCCACCATGCCTGGCTAAAATTGTGGGTTTGTTTTTTTGTGTGTATGGTACTGGGGATGGAACCCAGGGACATTCTACTTCCAAGCTATACCCCCAGACCTATTTTATTCTTTTATTTGGAAACAGGGTCTCACTAAGTTGTGGAGGGCCTCATTAAGTTGCTGAGGCTGGCCGCGAACCTGCGATCCTCCTGTCTCAGCCTCCCAAGTACTGGGATTACAAGCGTGCGCCACCATGCCTGACTTAAAATTGTAGTTTTTAATAAATAAGAATTTAAACATTTTGTAATTTACTGATACCACAAGTGCCTCCGTTTGTCATTTTTCTTGGTTGGCAAGTTAGAAACAACTCACATTAGTCTGCATCACTAAGAAGGTGGTAGCTTTTGGAGGTCAACGCTGGAGCTAGAGCCGTCTCAAAATCTCATAGTTGCACCAGAGTTCTCAGGTGAATCCATGACCTAAACAAGAGGATTCTTAAGGTTGTCTTCGTTTCCACACTCAGGAACCTTTGAACTTAAGAAGGACGGCCCTCTCGAGGTCTCCCTGGCCCGAAATGTATGTAGGTCTAAGGGATTCTGCAAAGTAGCCCTGTGGACTAACCCTCAAGCACTCCCAGGAGGTAAACCTGACCTTTAGCTTTCATCACAGGCTCAAATAATTTGTTTTCCACTGAAAAATAGAAATGCCTGTCCGTTTTTTAAAAATGCTGTTAATTCCATTGGAAATATAGGAATGCTATGAATCTTCTCCAGGTGTTAATGAATTTCTTGAGGCTAAAACCAAGTGACAAGACATTGTTTTATATTATATATACTTTGTTATGAGATGTACAATTTCATATGTACCAGCAAATATGTATCTGCTTATATACATGACCAAAAAGGAAAATATTTTAAAGCTATAAGCAGTAATGTAAAGTGATAGAAAAGCCCTGAGCTGGGATTCTCTAGCTAGATTCTTGTTTGGGGTTCAATCTGTGCAGTACCCAAGTTCTTTACCTGTAGAACAGGAAGGAGCATTAATGGAATGGAATTTAATAGGATATTCTCCAAAGCTCTTTTACAATTCTAAACATTTCCGAGTTTGTATTTTAACATAGACTGTATTGAGAAGTTTATTGCTTATATTATGCATGGGCAGTCCCCCCACCCAAGTAGTCATGGTTTTCTACCCTTGAAGTGATTGGTGAGTGCTTTGAATTGAAAAAAAAGTAGACCTTAATACATGGTTATAAAAGTCCTTTCATTACAGGGTTAAGTAATGGTGGGAAATGTGACCTCTACTCTTTAGTGAATAGATCTTTTTAATATACAGAGGTATTGTTCTTTGGGGCATAATAATGAAAGCATTCATTATATCTACCAGTTGGTTCTAATCTGTATAGAATCGCTGTTTGATGATATGATCCTGATTGCAATACATACAGAAAAGGGGTACTTGTGGTTGATATATGGATCCTAATTATAGCATTTTCTTTGCATTTGCAAAATGAACTTCGTTTTTATCAGTGCTTATGAAAGTCTGAGTAATCAAATTACTTCAGAATTTTCTGTTAGATAATCACTTATGAGATACTTCTTTTATATTTTTGTGACTAGTTATCAGTGTAATTTGATCCAGCTGTTTTTTCTTCATTGCATTTGTGCCATATTGTTTGTGAAAATTAAAAATGTCTTTGTGTGCTCATTAACTGCTCAGTTACTTGCTGCTGGAAGGCCAGTACTATCTAAAGTTAGAAATACTTGCTGGATTTTAAGATTTTTAGTTTTTGAAAATGAGAATTTTTATACTTGTAAGCATATTTTAATTTAATTTAATTTTAATATTAAGAAAGAATTTTGCTCTAATTATTCTTTGAAATAGGACAATTTGTAAATTATATTTGACGACTATTTTAAGCTTCAGTACTAGAATTTTGAAGTTATATTCTTCCTTAGCCCTGTTTACATACAAATCTTTTTACTGTAGTACGAGGTGAAATGAGGGTCCCCGAAGAAGCTCTTAAGGTAAAAGCTTTTCCTTCTTTTGTGATTCTGCCACATTTATGATTTCATTCATAGATATTTCAATTTCATTTTTAAATGTTTTGTAGCATGAGAAGTTTACCATTCAGCTTCAGTTGTCCCAGAAATCCTCAGAATCAGAATTATCAAAATCTACAAGTGCCAAAAGCACAGACTCAAAGGTGGCAGAAGCTGCTGCGGAAGCGCTAAACAAGCCCACAGAAGCGCTCAAGCCTGAGGAGAAAGCCGCGGGTGAGCTGGCCTGGGAAGGACCGCCTGCCTGCACTGGTTTAAAGACGTTATCGCTTTCCTTCTCAAAAACGTGGCCATGTCCGTAGAGAAGTATCTCATGATAATGATGGTTCAGACTGCGTCATGATGCAGCCAGTGCTTTCCTTAGAAGGCATTGTAGAACACATAATTATATATGGCAGTGGTATGTAGGTGCACTTAATAGGTTTACATATTTGAAGGAAATATAATTTAAATGCTTGAAGGAAATATAGTTTACAACTGTAGTTTGTTCCAATAAAAATCTATTCTGTTTACTATTCTATTCATAAAAAATCTATTCATAAAAAAATTAAAAAAATAAAGTAAAAAAAATCTATTCTGTTTACAACTAGCTTAAATTTAATTACTGCGTCCTTATACTGAAAAAAAAATTAGAAAATGGCTACTCATGCCAAAATTTGCTTAGTTTCAACTTTTATATTTAGCCTTACTGACATTTCTGATCAGACTGGTTTGTTTCCTAGTTGTTACCTAGTTTCAACAAATTTGTTCTGAGGTCACTTCCTGTCTAAATATTCAAACCAAAGGCCAATTGTTATAAGTGGTTCAGTTATGTACCAAAGAACTCTTAACACTTAAAAAAAAGCTGTTTATATATAAACACCTTCATATGTATACATAAAAACAGCTATGTGTGTGTGTCTGGGGGAGAGAGAGTATGTGTGTGCTATATGTCAGGTTGCATTTCTTAGCAGCCCTGTGCAAATTTTCATTTATTTAGTCATGCCCAACATTGTGTAAGGCTTTGCACAAATACTAAGTTAGTCAATGTAAAGCTATCTAGACTGTACTTTTTTTTTTTACTTAATCAGGCAATTCTAGCATTGTGCAAAAGCATATTTTTTGTTGTTGCTTCATCTGCTTTAGACAGATTTTTTTCCCACCCCTTTCCAGATGTTTCTGCTATGCCTCGTGGCACTCCCTTGTATGGGCAGCCATCATGGTGGGGGGATGATGAAGTGGATGAGAAAAGAGATGGCAAACCAAACGGCAAGCCTGGTGACAAAACGCGTGAGCCCGGGACGTCAGGTAAATCCATCTCAGTGATGGTGACAGGAAACGAGACTTTGTGAAGCATGTGTCTAAACAAATATCTGTCTACCCTGAAATGAGCTGATCTGTAATTTGATTTTTTTAAAAGATGTTGATGAATTTTTAATGGCCTTATTTTAATACAAGTTTCTTTATTATGAGTCATTCTCACATAAAATATTAATTTCAGTATTAAGTACTTTTATTTAAAGTATTTTTCTAGCTTATGAGTTTGTTAAAACTTGTAACATAGATTAATTATATAACCGGATATTTTAATTATTTTAAAACAACTATTTAAATGAATTTGAACAAAATAACAAGTACACATTTTATGTTTTTATTAGTTTCACAAGCATATACTCATAATTTAAAATAAATAATTTTTACCATGTTCAAAAATGGAATATGAAATTACAACTTCTTTAAAACTTAGCCATGCTCAGTTTGTTGGGATATAGTAGCAACAAAATTACTGAGCTCAGCCAGAATGAAGAAATCATTCTGGGTCACATTCTCAGATTAGTAGTCAAGGAACATATTCTTTTTTTGATGGAATGGTTCAGTGGTGAACTAATTGTCCATAAACCAGAAAATCAAGATATCCAAGAAATAAATGGAGGTAACAGTTGTCTGTCGCGTAAAGATGTTGAAAAGACACCAGAAGGATGAAGCAGCCAGTTTTCATGATATCGGCAGATAAGGATTCAGAAATGGAGAAATTAAGTACAGGCCCCAGGGATCAGTATGGCATACTTAGTCTGACTCTAAGGCAAGGATAAATTCCACAAGAAGTCTTCTCAATTTTCGACCTTTGACCCTAGTTCTACAAGATAAGACAGTTTTCTTAGCTGGAGAATAAGAATGCTACTTGTTTAGATTTGCTGTGATTATACAAGGATACAAGTCTAAAAAAGCTGACATTACCAGCTCACTCTTATGGTGCCTCAAACTGAAGCTGTCAACTTTGCAAATATATTTCCATCACAACTTGTTTTACCGACACAGTTTTCTTCATGCCCAAGCATGCAGTATAGTATTATTTGGCATGCCTTCAGATGTAACTAACAGAACTGCTTTCTACCTGCCTACATGGCTGAACTCTTCCAGGTTGCTCAGCGCAGCTTCTCAACACTTGGTATCTAGCTGGTTCCTCCAGGTCCCATCCTTGCTGTCTACAGCGGTTGCCTACTGAGGGAGTTTCCCCTCGTATTCAGAAGACTGCCTACCAGCAGTCAGGGTGCCTCTACTTTGAGCACATCCAGCAGAAAAGAAGCAAAGGTTACTTCCAGAAGACCTCCAGAATGTGAAAGAACGTTCCCCAAAGTCCTCAACACATCTGTTTCTCATTGGCTCCTCACAGGTTCAGGGGTGCGTCACCTGTTTGTTTCTGAGCCAGTACCTGGTGAGGCATGCAGCATTATCCACACACCACTCTTGTTTACCTTGAAGCTGAGTTTTCCCTAAGGCACATGAGCTGTGTCAGGAATAGTGGATACCAGAGAACACTGGAATCCTTTCATGAAGGAAAACGATATTAGAAGGCAATCAAGAATGCCTACTTTATTTGAAAAGTTTTTCATCTTCCTCTCCCTTTACCTTATCTATTTGCTACCTACTTCTGTTGCCTTTTTTTCTTCCACTGAGTATAACTGAACTTTCTACCTTAAGCCTCAGTCCTCTTGCAGTTCATTTTGCATAAAAAAATCTAAACTGATCTTTCATTTTTGCAAGAAATCAGTGACTCCCTTTTGCTTACCAAATAGATTTTAAGATTTTTTTTCTTTTCAAGTCTTGCATGTCAGAGTTCCCTCATTTTGTCCTGCTTTCCCTCATGGGCCTTATATCCCATTATCCGTTTTCAAAGTTCTCTCCCAATGCATCCCCATGCAAATTGTGCTGATTCCTGCCTCTTCTCCCAGAGGGATATATAAACACAGATATCAGATGATACAGAATTTTAAAAGTCTGATTTTACAATCTATAGGTTTTAAAAGTGTGAAGCACAAAAACTCTCTGGTGAAGTGTATGTATAAATATTGTATAGGAGACACAGCCATGATTTATAAGAATACCTCCCACTTCCATGGTGCCTACTCACCCAGACGTGTTTCTAACTGCATTGTATGCATTAATCCTCAGTGATACCTACGGATAGTTCCTGTTATTTTCAGCCCATTTTATAGATAAAGGAACTAAGGCACCATGATGTTAATTTACTTACCAAAGTCACCAGTGAGCAGATAATGGAGCTGGGATTTGAACTTCATGCTCTTAACCATAAGCAGTTAAAATTTCAGTGATCATTATTACTCTTACACACACACACACACACACACAGCCCTCCAAAAGGATGCTACTTCATAGAGTGCACAGACTTAAACTCTCTAAAAACAGTCATTAAAAATCAATCCCTCATACCTCAGCATAATACAGTAAGTTTCAAACTATGAAGCAACCAGCAGTTAATTTCATCTGCGTGAATAAGACTGCATTCTTAAATGATTATCAGCTCCTGTGCCGTCTCATTGTCATTTCTGCCAGATGACTGAGAACTGTCTTGTAATCTTTAATCTTGGGATGGCTTGGGGAATAAGGAATTAAGTGATTCATGTCTTGTGCTCTGTCAGATTCTGCTAATAGCCTAATGAAATTCCCACTTGTTTTCTCATATTTGTTTGAGGATGCTACTGTTTCAGATTTGTAATTTGTCATTTATTAAAATATAGGATGAGGGAAAAAGTTTATTCACTTGCAATAATTTATGATGTCAGCAGAAATTATGGAATTAGATTTCAAATGTATACCAAATGTTTAATTTGATCATTTTGACATTAAGGTATTTTATTTATTTATTTATTTTTATTTCAGTAGTGCATTGCAATCATATATCTTGAAGGATTTCAGGGTGGTTGATGTATACATGCACTCATCGGTCAATTAGCCCTCCCCCAATTCCCACCCCCCGCCTCCCGCCTCCCTCCTTCCCATTTTCAGCATAGTAGTTGACTTTGATATCTTTGTGTAAGTCCATCCCGTGTACCAGTTTGTTTCCCTCTCCTTCCCTCCTGTCTCCCCCAGTTAGTTCGCCTTCTTGGCTCATCTGAGGTTTTCTCTCTTTATCTGGAGTCCCTCCTGTGCGGGGTTGTGACTTATCCTCCTGTGACCTCAGCACTGGGGTACTCCGGGGAGGGGCTGGGGGCTTGCCTGCCCCGCGTCCCCAGTGCCGGGGTGAGGGGTTCTCCAGGGGCGGAGCCGAGGCCTCACCAGCCCCGCATCCCCAGTGCTGGGGGGGTCTCCAGCGGCGGGGTCCAGGCCTCCCCTACCCCACATCCCCAGCGCCGGGGTCTCCAGGGGCAGGGCCAAGGGTTCACCCGCCCCGCATCTCCAGCACTGGGGAGAGGGGTTCTTTGGGGATGGGGCCAAGGGCTCAACTGCCCCACGTTCCCAGCGCTGGGGGGTGTCTGGGGGTGGGGCCAAGGGCTCAACCGCCCCGCGTTCCCAGCGCTGGGGGGTGTCTGGGGACGGGGCTAAGGGCTCACCTGCACTGTGTCCCCAGCGTCGCGGTAGGGGTCTCCAGGGGTGGGGCCGAGGGCTCGCCCGCCCCACATCCCCAGTGCCAGGGGGAGGGTTTCTCTGGGGGTGGGGCCAAGGGCTTGCCCGCCCCATGTCCCCAGCGCTGGGGGGTCTCTGGGGTCGGGGCCAAGGACTCTCCTGCCCCGCATCCCCAGCGCCAGGGGTCTCCGGGGGCGGGACTGAGGGCTAGCCCGACCCCTGTCCCCAGTGCCGGGGGGAGGTGTTCTCTGGGGGTGAGACCAAGGGCTCACCTGCCCCACATCCCTAGCGCCAGGGGGAGGGGTTCTTTGGGGTGGGGCCAAGGACTTGCCCTCCCCACGTCCCCAGCGCTGGGGAAAGGGTTCTCTGTGGATGGGGCCGAGGGTTCGCCTGCTTCACGTCCCCAGTGCGGGGGGTCTCTGGGGCGGGCTTGGGGGGCTGACCCACGCTGTTCTCAGTGCTGGGCTGCTGAGAAGGGGACCATTTCTCATCTACCTATGTCCTTAGTTCTGGGGTGTTCCAGGACGGTGTTGGGCTGCTCATGGGTGGCCTTGGGTCACCGGCTCGTGTTTTCAGAGTTGGGCTGCTCCTGTGTATGGCCACCTCTTCTTTGTCTCTCCTCATCGCACTCGTTGCAGG
This sequence comes from Glis glis, assembly GCA_004027185.1. Lineage (NCBI taxonomy): Eukaryota > Metazoa > Chordata > Mammalia > Rodentia > Gliridae > Glis > Glis glis. The sequence continues at coordinate 57,486 of PVJS01000314.1, forward strand.
GGCAGAGGCTCACGGCCCACCCCTTGAAACCATCATTGTTGTAGGTATGGGTCTGGATTGACTTGGGCTTCATCATGTTCCGGAGTTGATCGGTTTCAATGGTGGTCTATAGTCGCTGGTTCCACAAGGATCTGCTGTCTCTTTGCTGTTGGTCTCCGGGAGTCGCGGTGTAGGCGTGAGCCCACATAGATGTTGCCTTCGCCTCCGCTCTCCCCTTACCAGGTGAAACGCGTGGAGTTCTGTTTAGCCCCCCACTCTGTTGGCTGCCTTGCACTCCGCTGCTCTTCGGCTCTCCTTGTTTTGTTGAGTTTTGTCTGCCCCACTTTTCTTGTTAAGAAGCAGTCTTCCTGACAGCTGAGTTCTGAGTTTCGGGGTGCCGGCGACACGCTGCCTCCCTTTATCTCACTCACCCATGTTCTTGTTGGGCGGTTCTGGGGTGGGGGGGAGGCCATGCCACGTCTGTCCATGTCCTTAGTGCTGCGGTGTTCTGCGCTGGTGCTAGGCTACTCTTGGGGGGCTGTGTTTTACCCGCTGGTTTTCTCGGTGTTGGGGTGCTCCTGTGCCCTGCCGCCTCATCTATGTCTCTCCGCATAGCTTTCTTTGCGGGGGCTGAGGTTCGCGTCCCACCCTTTGCAGTTGCCGCCATTGTAGGTGTGGATTTGGTTCAACTTGGGCTTCATCATGGTCCAACGTCGACTGCTTTCAATGGTGGACTATAATGGCTGGTTTCACAGGAATCAGCTGTTTCTTTGCTGGAGGATTCCGGGGGCCGTGGTGCTGGCGTGGCTCAGCCAAGATGGCGCCTTCGTCTCCGCTCTCCGCTCACCAGCTGAGATGCTTTGAGCTCCCCGCCGCCCTCCGCTCCTTCCACTGCCTCGCACTCCGCTGCACTTTGGCTCCCATCGTTTTGTTGAGTTGTGGCTGCCCTACTTTTCTTTTCAGTGCGGGTGACACACTGCCTCTCGCTATCCCACCATCTTGTTTCTCACATTAAGGTATTTTAAGAAGTAAATATTTTTAAAGCTTCAAATAATGGCATATAAATGATTAGTTTAATAATTTTGTGTTTCAAGCATACTTTTATAGTAAAAACAAGGTACTATTTCTTTTTTTTGCAGTAATGGGGATTGAACCCAGTGGCATTCTCCCTCTGAGCTACCTCAGCCCTATTTTTTATTCTTTATTTTGAAACAGGGTCTCACTAAGTTGTGAGGGCCTCACTAAGTAGCTGAGGCTGGCCGCGAACCCGAATCCTCCTGTTTCAGCCTCCCAAGTACTGGGATTACAAGTGTGTGCCATCATGCCCGGCTCGAAGCTATTTGTTTCTTCGTTACCAATTTTTAGAATTTAAAAACTTAATATTATGGAAGGTGCATGTTCCAGAAAGGATTATAGAGTGTCTGCTACCTAGTCAGTTTTCATATCCCCCTCTTTGGGTCCACATGTATTCAGAATTGACTAACAACATACAGCCTGAAAAAAGCCTTAGAAGCAAATATTTACATTAGAATAATCAAGTTCTGCCAGGCGTGGTGGTGCATGCTTGTAATCCCAGTACTTTGGGAGGCGGAAACCGGAGGATCTGGGTTCATGGCCAGCCTCAACTCTCTCTCTCTCTCTCCCTGTCTCTCTCTCTATCTAGTGAGGCCCTCCGCAACTTCGTGAGACCCGGTTTCAAAATAAAATATAAAAAATAGGGCCAGGGATGTAGCTCGGAGGTATAACGCCCCTGGGTTCAATCCCCGGTACCGCAAAAAAAAAAAAAAAGAATAATCAAGTTCTCCTGAAATTGTGTCAATTTTGGATCCTACTAAGGAAAGTTTGTCCTCAATTTAGCTACTGAGTTCTCAACTTAATGTTGAGACTTCTAATGTAGTCTCAACATTAAGTTATAAGTGGCAGTTCAGGGCCTTTGAATGTTGTATATATTTTGAAAAGGCATGTAACTGTAAGTAGTAGATTCTTGGCTTGTTTTACATTGATTTTTAATCCAGTCAAACTAAATTTGGAAGCTTTCACGTTGTAGTTTCTTTTTAGCAAAAGGAATTTTGTAGAAGTCCTCATTTGAAGTACTTGACTAGGTTAGGTTGGGTGGATGTCTTAAACAGAATGAGCCATGATAATTACAGTCTTTGTCATCTTGAATTAGTTGAATATTTAGTGTAGAACAATGAAGTGAACATTTATTCTGGATTATGTGTATTATAAGTATCCCTGAGCCAGGCGTGGTGGATCTACCTCCGAGCTACACCTCCAGTCCTATTTTTTATTCTTTATTTTGCAACAGGGTCTCACTAAGTTGCGGAGGGCCTCACTTGGCAGCTGAGGCTGGCCGCGAACCCAGATCCTCCTGTCTTGGCCTCCCAAGTACTGGGATTACAAGTGTGTACCACCACGCCCGGCTTTGAAAAGAATAATTTTTACACTGAAAATTGTTTTCAGATATTCTCTTTGCCTTCTGCTTAGATTTTTTTCCATAATTTATTATTCTTATTTTGAAAATGAAACTTGATGTGTTCTATCCCACATGTTTGAATACAGGGATGTTACTGTCCCACTTCCCTCCCTCCCTCCCTCCCTCCCTCCCTCTCTTCCTTCTTTCTTTCCTTCCTTCCATTGAACCTAGAGACATTCTACCTCCAAGCTACACCCCTAGCCCGATTTTATTTCTTATTTGGAAACAGGGTCTCACTAGGTTGATGAGAGCCTAGATAAGTTGCTGAGACTGACTTTGAACCTGCAATCCTCCTGTCTCAGCCTTCCAAGTACTGGGATTACAAGCATGTACTACCATGCCCAGCTCACTGTCCTATTTTTGTATAACCTAAAAGCAGACAGTTTTATGATAATTTCTTGTTCAGAGTACTGTCAACAAGTCAATGATATTACCTGATGCATTAAGATTTAGTATTTGAAAGGATACCTGAAAATACCAAACACTTGACATAATATAAGGAAATGATTAGAAACAACCTCATTTTCTTGTATTGTCTTTTCTTTATGATAATTTGTCAGGAAATGATTTTTCTATGACTCTGTTTAAAAACAATGGATTTTTGAGCTTAGAGAAGTACATCTCATTTGAACTCCTTCTTGATAGTGGACCATCTTGATAATAGACATGGTTCTTTGATTTCTTTCACAATGGGGCAGTTTAATCTTTTTCTCTTTTGCATTTGTACTCTCTAATAACACATACTTAAGGCATTTTAGTTGTTTTTACATTATAGCTTTATGTGTTTCATTTATAAAAGCATCAAATTTTATATCAGTTTCTGAGGCAACAGAAGAATAGTGATAGTGTTCCAAAGTTGCTTGCTCCTTGTGTTAATGATCTGCAATTTACAATCCAGCTTTCCTTCAAGCATTTTTGACACTTGTGCGTATTCTGCTCTATGGAAATGTAAACTAGTTTTCTTCCAGAGTTACTGGCTGAGAACTGAGTTTTCTATTTTTACCTATTCCTTTCATACTGCTGCTCTGATTGCCATGCTGCAAGCAAACCACATGTTTTATCTTTACCCACTCTTTTAGTTTTTATAAAATGCGTCTAACTTCTTCCAAGGATCGCACATTAGTAATACTATTTTCGTCATCTTAAAAGTCATGTTTCTGAGTGTAATGGTAAAGAATGGTAAGTGGAATCATTACTTCCAGAACATCGTTTGCATATTTACTTCATGTTTATATCCTCATTTGAGTACCTGTTCTCCATTGGAACTCTATGATTGTTCATAGATATTTCAGATAGCTCATTCTGCTATTGATTAGGAAGTTTATGATTTATATATATCTCAAATCTGCATCTCCATCTTCATGTGGTTTCATTTCTTTTGCATCTTGATGATTTCTAGAACCATGTTGGAAAAATTACGGACCTAGCTGTGCAAGGTCCATCTCTTAACTGCATTGCTGCCCTTCGCCATTACTCGTAATCTGCTTCTCCTGCATCTTCTGTCCATCATTGAATGGCATGTTTATAATCAAGGTCTTTTCTTCTCTGTGACTTTTTTTTCTTATGTTATAAATGCCATTATTTTTCATCCAGACTGACCTGCCTTCTGATTCTTACATAGTAATGCAAATGGTCATTACCAATCTTTCTCGAATGCTAGAAGCTCCCAAATATTTTGAATTCTCTCTTATTTTTCTCATTAGGGTGCAGCATAGATGCCAAGCAAGTTGAGGAGCAGTCTGCAGCTGCAAATGAAGAAGTACTTTTTCCTTTCTGTAGGGAACCAAGTTATTTTGAGATCCCTACAAAAGAATTCCAGCAACCATCACAACTTGCAGAGAGCACTATTCATGAAATCCCAACAAAAGACACACCAAGTTCCCATACGACAGGTGCAGGGCATGCTTCATTTACCATTGAATTTGATGACAGTACCCCAGGGAAGGTAACTATTAGAGACCATGTGACAAAATTTGCTTCTGATCAGCGCCACAAGTCAAAGAAGTCGTCTCCTGGAACCCAAGACTTGCCAGGGATTCAAACAGGAATGATGGCTCCCGAAAACAAAGTAGCCGACTGGCTGGCACAGAACAATCCTCCCCAGATGGTGTGGGAGAGGGCAGAAGAGGATTCCAAGAGCATCAAAAGTGATGTTCCCGTGTACTTGAAAAGGTTGAAAGGTAAATGCATTGATCACTTTAGAACTCCCTATTGTATAATAAATAAAATTTGGTCTTCACAGTTAACAAACTACTAGTACGTAATTAGGTGATAGAAAGCATCTGCCATTTAAAAGCTTATAGTTAATTTTATAGCTCGAAAGCAAGCCACACTGCCCATATCCAACTTACTCATTCTAAATAGTCTTTCTTCATTTTCTTACCAAAACCAGGTTATTTTTGTGAATTTTTATTTATTCCATTAAAATGTTTTTCCCCTATGGAAATATAAATTTTATTCAGTTTACCAGTAGAATTCCCTAGAAGACAATTCCCATTTTCTTGATTTAAGGGAAAGATATACACAATTCTTTTCTCTTTTATGATGCTTCCAGTAAACATCAGTATCTAGGTTGTGAAAGAAATTTTAAGCGATTTGGTATGAGCTGAAGGTTCCACTTGGAGAATATAGTCACAGTGTTGATGGAGTGCTTAAAACTCTTCTTTCTCATTGGTTACTCATAAAAACATGTATTTTTATAGATATGTTTACTTTTTAGATATGTTTATTAGATATTCATCTAATTTAAAAAACTTGGGCAATATTAAGACTTTATGAGTATTACAGTTGAATGTTAGTTTATGAAATTTACTATATATCCTTTATTGGTATAGTACTTTGCCAAAATTATTAAAATTTTGGCATTCATGGTATCAGCTGGTCAGTGTTTACTGCTGATTTTGCAACTTAAATTTTTAAAAAAGTGAATTGAATATAGATTTGTTATTTTCTCATATGTAATAAGCTACCTATGAAGGAATTATTTTGAATAAGTTGTGATTATATATTAATGGTCATTCTTTTCCTGTATTAGGAGTTATGAGCTTTTTAAAAAATGCTCTTTGAGGTCAAAGACCATGTATTACTTATACCCTTAACACTTCAGTTGGGACTTGTGCATGTGATGGTAGGGAATAATTTGAATAAGCAATGAATGACTGCACCATCAGTGACAAGACTGACCCTAGCTTAATCCAGAAACTTATGCCCCAGGATTCTTCTGCTTATTTCTTTTTCTTTCCTTTTTTAATTGAAAAATGATGATTACACATAAATAGCCGATTTGTTGATAAATATTATATTTGTACATGCACATACTCTTATACTTCTCATTAGCTTCTAAGACATTTCGGGATTTTGAGATGTGATTCTTTGTTCATACCTATGACAATATTTGATTTTAGTCATTAGCAGTTATCTGACATGTACTTGTAAGATGTGACTGTCGTCATTTACTTCTGCTGGACAGTATTAGTAGATAATTGACACCTAGATACGTATCGGTTAAAACTTACAAGTAAAAGCTACTCCTTTGTGAGTGACCATTTTTACGAACTGAATAAATAATAAATATCCTAGTATAATATTAAGAGGTAGTGCAAACCTTGGGAATTAAAATATAGTCTTTTTTGTGTGTGTATCAGTGTGTGGTGCTGGGGATTGAACCCAGGGGCATTTTACCTCTGAGCCACATCTCCAGCCCTATTTTATTTTTTATTTTGAAATAGAGACTCACTAAGTTGTGGAGGGCCTAAGATGCTGAGGCTGGCTGCAAACCTGTGATTCCTCTGTCTTAGCCTCCCAAGTACTTGGGATTACAGGCATGTGCCACTACCCCCAGTTAGGAAATAGTATTTTTTAAAACTACTCTTACTAATATTAAAAAATAAGCCAAAATGATGCTTTAAAAGGTGCTACTTAAAAATATCGTTGTTAAATCTGTTTATAACTTTTTTTTAGATACTGTAACTTTTCTGTTAGCTATTCTTTTTAAGCCATTGTTTAAGACATTCTCTGTTCTTGAGTAAGGCCCATTTGTGAGCCTAATTCCAAATAAGATTAATGACCACATGCACACTGTATCTCAACATTAATTGTTAGATATTTAAAAACTTTACCAGAAACTAGACAATCAAATTACTATTCTTCAAAGTTGATTTATAAGTAGACATATATTTCAATACAGTGCTTTTGCTGGGAAACCTTCTTTTAGATTTGCTTTAAGCCATTTTATAAGCCACCCAAGAATGCTTTTGCAAGTATAACTCATTTTTGATCCATGATAGATCCTTTTATTTCTCCAGACTTAGAAATGACATTTGACTTTCTCCAAAAGTCAGAGCTACTATCATTAGGCAACAATTTCCCACAGTTTAGGATACTAAAAGGATATACTCAGACTCTAAATAAAATGCAGTTTTATAGCAGTTAATAACAATTTTATAGAAACTAGACTTTCAGCAACTGTGTTTAAATCAGTCAAAAAATTGAAAGTAGACAAATCAAAACAAAAACACGTTGCTCCTACAAGAGTAAAGTGCACGCGCTTTGGGACAGTGAGGAAAATGATGTTCACAAAGCCCATACACTTTCACCCTTTAGGAGAGTTGCAGCTTCTTTTGGCTACAGCTACTGACTAGGTACAGGATCTAGCCTAAGAAATACTAAGAGAACTTCAGCACATTTAGGCATGGCGAATGGCAGGCAGAAGGGACAAAAAGAAACCTGCTGAGGAAAGTTTCCTAGTGATCGTTTTGTTGAGTTAGAGCCATGCAGCTCTGATCACATGTCTCACCCTGTACAACCCTGAAAGATACAAGAAGGAATAAGTTTCCAAAGAAAGTTGCTAATCTTAATCTGTAGTAGAGATAGATTATTTATTTATTTATTTATTTATTTATTTATTTATTTAGGAGTGCTGGGGATTGAACCCAGGGCATTCTACCTTCAAGTTACAACCCTAGCGCTATTTTATTTTTTATTTAGAAATAGGGTTTCGTTAAGTTGCTGAGGCTGGCTTTGTACCTGCGATTCTCCTGTCTCAGCCTCCCAAGTACTGGGATTATAGGTGTGCACCTCCACACCTGACTTATGGTAGAAGTTTTAAACTATGTTGTAGGAAAGATACTTGAAAAGACCTCACACCTTTAAATGCCAAATTTTATATGTTGGAATAAGAATTGAATTCTGTAAAGATAGTATTTTATTAAAATATTTGAGTGTACATTTGTTATGTGTTATTTTGTCTTATTATACAAAAAAAGTGAGTTGCATTTTACAAATTGGATTCCTTTCCAATATATCCAATACAACAGAAAAATAGGTTTTAAATGTAATGTTTTTAACGACTTTTGTATTTGAACTAGTGGGTCTTTTTGGGTTTTGCTTTCCATCTAAGATGAAAATCTGTGATTTCTAGATTAATTATCAGAGGCAGAGATTCCATTTATTATACTCCTATTTTTTTTTCTTTTCAGGTTGCATTTTGAATAGTTTATGGTTTTTGTGTGTTTGTGTGTGGTACTGGGGACTGAACCCTGGGGGCGGGGGGGGGTTCTACCTCTGAGCTGTACATCCAGCCCTTTTTATTTTATTTTGAAATAGGGTTTCACTAAGGTACCACGCGCTGGCCATGAAACTGAGATCCTCCTGTCTCAGGTGCCCGAGTACTGGGATTACAGGCATGTGCCACTGCACAGGCTGAATAGCTAATAATTTAAAATAGAGTTTCAGATTTATCATATCCGATTTTATACTACTGATCGCTATCCCTTTGATAGGAATGCACCCCAAACCCTGTAATTTTTATTTTATTGATTCCCTTTGTTTCCCTTGCCTATTGCTTTTCCAGAGCGTCACCCTATCCTCTGTGTTGAGCCATTCTCTCCTCTGAGTCTTCTCATGCCTTTTACCACATTTTTACAGCTGCTCCTTTTGTGTTCAATTATTACCACCAGTTGGTAACCTCAACTTCTTCCCTAGACTTGCCTTTTTCTCCTCCCACCCCCAAGACTTTCATTTCTGATTATTATCTTGTTTCATACCACATTATTCAGTTGGTGTTCACGTTAAGATTTGTAACCCATAGAAATTTAAAAGTGAGTTTAGTCCTGGAAGCATTGGAATACAGCAGTGTGCATTCCAGTGTTACGAGATTCATTTACAGCTTCCAAAGAATTTATCACTTAAGCCCTGATTTGTGAGTCCATCTAAAACATGCATAGAATAACTCTTGACTTTCCAGTAACTTTATGCTATAATATAGTAATTATCGTGATTATTCTAACATACTTATTAGGTAGAGAAAATTTTAAATCACTGAGAAACCAAGTAGTTTTCTTAGTAATTTTCTCCAGTTCCTAACAGAACTATGAGAGGTAATTAGCTACTTAGTGGTTTTCATTTGCTCTGATATAGACAAACCTCGTGGGAAGCTGGTGTTTCCAGATTCAAATATATCCCCACTTTACATGCTTGATGGCGAAAACAGCTGGTCCTAGTTGGCAGCAGTCGACTGCCCAGTAGGTGCTTAGGTTTATTTAGTGATTTCATAAGACTCTTCTTTTTCTTGATAGGCCTCTTCTCATCCTTTATTTAACTCTTAAAGACACCAGAATTCATAGTGCAAATGCAATTTTCAGTTTCTTATAGCTAGAAAAGCATTTGGGGGAAAATTGTGTGGTTATTAGTGGGGAATAAATATTTGAATCTTTTTATTAAAAAAGAAAGGCCTGCTAAACTTTTCAAAGTATGGAACATCTTCACAAATTAAGATTCATCACATTTTTATGTTATTTGTGTTCTGTTTTTGTGTGATGATAAGTTTTTAGTGGTGTCACCCTTGTCTTGCTTCCTCTCTAATGCAAGGGTTAAATTTTTGTTAAAAAGGTTTAAATACAAACCATGACAGATGATAGAGAATTGCTTATCTGTTAAGGCATTAATTAATCCTTATAAAGTTAAAATTTGGGAAAAGAAAAGCAACCCTATTCAGTTGTCTATAAAGGCCCTCATTGTTGGTTGGTAAAAGTGGAATGTCGCCATCGCAGTTCAGGGAAGTCTTCAGAGCCTGTCACTGAAGGAACATATGACTTCGGATCGAAAAGGGGGAGGGTGCAAAACAAATAGCACTTTTGTATATGCTTCTTATTTTCTACATGGGATTTTTTTCTTCTCTATTATGTGATTTCTTTTTTGTGTCCAGGAAATAAACATGATGATGGTACACAGAGCGACTCAGAAAATGCTGGGGCTCACAGGCGCTGTAGCAAACGTGCAACTCTTGAGGAACACTTAAGGCGCCACCATTCAGAACAGAAAAGGCTACAGAAGGTCCAGGCTCCTGAAAAGCATCAAGACCAGGCTCCTGTAAGTCAAACTGCTTTTATGATTGTATTCTTTGATAAAGACAATCCCAGGAAAAGGTCATATTCTTTAACTCAAAGTATAGGAATTTCATTTCAGGAAACTACTTATTCAGCACCACATACAAAACTTGAAAAAGCAAAATCTCCAACAGCAGATGCCAAAGTGGTTTCTTTGTCTTTACAGACTAGCTCTGCGCATCACAGAGGGGGGCATGGTGTTCCACATGGGAAATTGTTAAAACAGAGATCAGAGGAGCCATCGGTGTCAATACCCTTCCTACAAACTGCCTTATTAAGAAGTTCAGGGAGTCTTGGGCACAGACCAAGCCAGGAGATGGATAATATGTTAAAAAGCCAAGCTACTTCTGCTACTTCTGAAAAGGATAATGATGATGACCAAAGTGACAAGGGTACTTATACCATTGAGTTAGAGAACCCCAACAGTGAGGAAGTGGAAGCAAGAAAGATGATTGACAAGGTAAATGACTGAAACGGGGGTGCGATGGTAGTCGCGTGGTGTATTTGACTGTTGGAAATTACTGGAGAGTCAACAGTGGACTGTTTGCGTGCAGTCAGTGGTGTTGGGACTTCAGGTTTGTCAGGGAGCTGCAAGACTAACAAAGACACCAAAATGCTGTCTTCTTTTATTTTGATTACTTATATTCTGAATTTGCCTGAGTTTCATATGTAAGGTCCTGTACACTTACAATGTTTGGACCTTTTGAAGCTGTGTAAATTTAAAATAGGTTTAAAGATAGTAGACTTTGGACTTTCTCACTTTGCACTTCTTTGTATCACAACTAAAGAGACTGCCGTGACTCCGATAACGTAAGCGTAAATGTTAACCACGGGTTTCCTGCCTACTCATTTCATGTTGGAAGCAGAGGAAACCACATGTTTTAATTAACTTTGTCCTTGTTTTCTTTACTTTAGTTCACTGCTGTCTTTGGTGATGGAAAAGCAGTGTAAGAAAACAAAATCAAGGTTTTATATTATGCTCATTTTTAGCCAGGTTCATGCCCAGTCATGGTGATTTATCTACATTTTAGATATGTTTTTTGATAATACTGGTTAAGGTGTATAATGATTGTTTACAAAGTAATTTTTCTCAGTTTTTCCCATGGCATTAGAAAGTTGACTTTCAAAATCAGCTTTTTATTTTACCTCCTGGAAAATAGTGTAAGTTTGGCTAAACATTAATCTCTTGTTTAAATTCTTGTTACTCAAAAAAGTGTGCTCACTGTTTTTCCTGTGGGAGTGCACAACTACAAACTTTTAGAGACCCATTTGTCGAGGAAATAGGTGTTATGTAAGCAACATTATTGTAGTTAAGAAGAGAAATATAGGGCTTAAGAAACATTAGCTATTTCATTCATATTGATTGATTTTTTTGTCCATTAAAAGATTATTTTGCAGTCAGTGGCTTTATATATATTACAGTATTTAAGAACATGGATACTTGCAGGTAGACAGATCTGAGATTAAGTATAAACTCTGCATGTACTAGTATGTACCCTTGGGTAAATTAACCTCTAAGCCTAAGTTTCATTTGTCTCTCAAATGGAGGAACTTTTATTATGTTTTAAAAAGAATTCAATAAAACATAAAAGGTTTATAATGTCTATCTTATGACAGCCCTGTAAAGTTTAGCCCTGTTTATCTCTACACAAGGTACTGGCAAATCCTGGGAAGTTTTTTCAGCACTGAAAGGGTCAAATGTGAAGCCAAATGTGATCCCAGGGCAAGGGACCAGCCAGGCCAGGACAGAAGAAAGCCAAGAAAGAAGTCACTGTTGAAGATGAGGCTCTTTAGGAGACCACTGGATAGAGAGGGGACCATAAAATCTGGTTTACACCTGTTGTTTGTAATTATTGTAAGCATCCTTTTTTCCTTCTGAAAGACAGTCCTAATTTTGATAGCAAATTATATGATCACACGATGGATAGAGAAACCCAGGATTCTAGAAGAGGGTTCATTTAAAGGAGTAATGGCAGTTAGGTAACTGGATAGCTAATTCTGTAGTTCTTAGTTCAAACCAAAAAACAAAGCTTGACACCATACTGCAGGAGAAACGAGGACCACTGTATTAGTATTGTGAGTACCAAAGTAATAAGAAAAGAATTTTAAGATTCCATCAGCTATGGTCAAAGCCATATGGATGCCAGATTCGGGCGAGAGTCAGGCTCTGGGGAAACAAAGAGCAGGGAACCAGGAATGAAATGTCTATGGAAGACGAAATAAGCTGTGGGAGTGGAGAAAACGAAGGCCAAGAGGAGCTGGATGGAAGGCCTCCGCAGCACTGGGAGGAAGGGCAGAGACGGGCATCCTAGCAATCGCTTGATGAACTCTGTGGTCCTGCTCTCTCTTTTGGAGTTTGGGTGTGCAGGATAGGAATAAGGGACATCAGCTGCTTTCCATCTCAATTTAGATGTTTTTTGGTCCTGAAAAGTTTCATGAGGTCTTTTTTTCACTCTGTCATTTGGGAACTACTTTATTCCGTTGGTAGTGTGCCAGGCTTTGTGTTAGGAGAGGGTGATTCAAATTGAAAACACTGAGTTCTTGCCTTCAAGAAATGAATGTACAGAAATACAAATAAATTAAAGCCAGGAGTGGTGAGGCATGTCTGTAATCCCAGCACTTGGGAGACTGAGGCAGGAAGAGCACTTGAGTCAAGGAATGTGAGACCACCCTGGGCAATATAGTGAGACCCTATCTCAAAAATTAAAATAAAAAAGATACAAATTAAAAATATTATGCTGAATGCTTTGCTAGGTATAAGCTATTGAAGGAACAGTACCATTGCCTCAAAGAAAGAGGTCTTAGCTAAACTCCTTCCTTGGAGAAGTCTTTAGCCATTCCATTCTAAAGACACCTCCCCCTTGTCCTTGTCTCCAGTTTGTTTCAATTAATTATAAGCTTTACCATGACTTTACTAGTTCCCATTTATATATTAGTCTCACTCCTGCTGCGGGTGAGGGGAGAGACAGAAATGTCACCTCCATGACTACAGGAACCTAGTGTGAGCATATGAAATGTCTTCAATAAATACTGCCAGCTGAGCTAGTTTTCAGCATTTGTTATTAATCCCATAGACATGGCCGGTAGGGTTTTCCAAAAATTTGAAAAAATATATTCAACAGCACATGACCAAGTAAGGCTTGTTCAGAGGACCACAGTTGCTTTTGGAGAGATGGGATTGGACTAGATATTGAAGTCCTTGTGTATGCTATGTGTACTAAGGACCTTAATCTTACTGCTCAAAGCAGTGGAAAGTTATTGAAAAATTTTAAGTAGGGCAATGACATGGTCAAATCATTGAAAGAAGTATGGGCGGAAAGTTGGAAAGGCCAATTTAAAAACTGCTGCCATGTCCAGTAGTCAGTTGGTTAAAAGCGCCTGCTCTTAGGTAAGACGTCTGTGCTAACAATACAGGTTTGGGAATTATTAAAGAATAGAGGGTAGTTGAATGGAGAATTAAGAGATGAGACTGATGTTGAGTATGATAAGCACTGAAGTGCCTTTTTAGTTTTCCCCCAAATACATTGTATTCCAGTGTCTAAAGATGAGCGGAAAATGTATTTGCATCTTATCTCAGAAGAAGTTGTATATAACAATATAGGTTCTCTCTAAAGACATTACCAGGCCAAAATGCCATAGCCTTGTTTTTCTATACTGGTAGTAGTTAAAAGGTACTGAGAGAAATCCTCTTCCCCAGGCCCCAAGTTATAAAATTATAGCATTCTGGTTTATACTTCTGTGCTGTGTCTGTCAATGGATAACCTTATTTTATGTATGTCCCAAAGTTCAACTTTTATAATGGTAACAAGCCTGATATTTATAAAGACCTCTTACGTTTCATATTGAAGCTTATATGGAAATGCACTATGCTAAGGAAATGCTGTTGACTGCCTGAATTACAGAAAGTCATCTCCCACAGTAATAATCTCCCCCTTCTCTCATCCCCTGCCTCTCTGACATCTGCCTTCCAGAGAGCCCATCACAGTACCAGTTTCATCTCCATACTTCTCCATCAAAACAGATAGTGCTGAGGGAGCAGGAAGACCTTGTCAGGGCTACTACTTCCTCACCATTCAATCTAAATAAAGACTTGTAGGGAGGACAGAAAGCTAAAGAATGAACAAGAAAAATATAGATGGTAACAGAGGCTTTAGGCTGTATCCTTTTGAGAGAAGTATTTCTCCTTCTCTTAAATTTGATACCACAGACTGTGAAGTCTGCCAAATATTTTCCCTGTCCTGACCTTTGGTAACTGTTCATTGTATTGCCATATCTCTACCCAAAAGCCTGTTGTTAGCATATTCCCTTTCGTCATGGAGCCTGGTCAGTGCTGGTTATATAGCAACAGGATAGAAAAGAGTCCAGAAGCAGGCGAACCACAATTAGATTAGAACCTTGACATGAATAACGCCTGTGTCTGTGAGTCAGACAGCCTGGGAACGTGGGTCTAGGGCTAATAGTCCAGACCCTGAGGTAACACCAGGATAAACCAGGACCCAAACCTGTGTGGATGGTGCCCGATGGAACGCAGAGAAGGGAGCATGTCTAGAGCCCACACAAATTAATAGAAGACCAGAGTCTGTGGGAACCCGGGAGCCAAAGGCCAAACAAGTCTTGAGCAATAAGAATCATCCTTGATAACAAAGTCAGCATTTTGATTTTGACTTAATACATTTTTTTCTTCATTGAACAGATTTTTAAAAAAAGATTTCCTACCAGGGGAATTTAATTTTGGTCTCTCATTAATTCTCCCCAACCCTTAACCACTTCCATTTCCTTCTTAGGTGTAAGAAAACCTTTGGTGCTCCGGGCATGGTGGCACACGCTTGTAATCCCAGTACTTTGGGAGGCGGAGACCGGAGGATCCGGGTTCGCGGCCAACCTCAGTTCTCGCTCTCTCTCTCTATCCCTCTCTCTCTTTCTCTCTCTCCTTAGTGAGGCCCTCCACAACTTCGTGAGACCCGGTTTCAAAATAAAGCATAAAAAATAGGGCCGGGGGCGTAGCGCGGAGGTAGAACGCCCCTGCGTTCAATCCCCGGTACCGCAAAAAAAAAAAAAAAAAAAAAAAAAGAAAACCTTTCCTGCTGTGTTAATTTTTAAAGCTTCAAGAGGGAATGCCTAATATTTAAAAGATGAACCTTTATTTTTCTTTCTTATTATTGTGTGAAATATGATTTATTTTTCTGTTTGAGGGACTTTCTGCTTACTAATACCTCAGTCTAGTAAGGTCTTCCTTGTGTTTCTGGCATACCTATCTCCTTATAATAAACTTTATTTATTTATTCTTTTTTATTATTGTGGCAAAATATATGTAACATAAAATTTGCCAACTTTCCTGTTTTAAGGGTACAGTTCAGTGTCATTAAATACATTCATAATGTGTGATCATCACTGTCATCCATTCCCATAGCTCTGTATTTAAAAACAGAAACTGCTCATCTTCATAATTCACTTTAAAGAGGCTGTCTGTGACTGCTCTATCTGAAGTCACTCCAGCATTTTACCTCTCGCATCTACCCATCAGGTCATTGTGTGTGTGTGTGTGTGTGTGTGTGTGTGTGTGTGTGCGCGCGCGCGCGCATGTGTGCATTTTACTGAGGATTGAACCTGGGGGTATTCTACCACTGAGCTACATCCCTACCCTTTTTATTTTATTTTATTTTATTTTATTTTTTGTGGTATTAGGGATTGAACCCAGGGGCATTCTACCTCCGAGCTATACCCCCAGTCCTATTTTTTTTGTTCTTTATTTTGAAACAGGGCCTCACTAAGTAGCTGAGGCTGGCTGCGAACCCCGGATCCTCTGGTCTCAGCCTCCCAAGTACTGGGATTACAAGTGTGTGCCACCACGCCTGGCTTTTATTTTTATTTTGAAAGAGGGTGTTGCTAAGTTACCTCACACTGGCCTCAAACTTGTGATGTTCCTGTCTCAGCCTCTTAAGTACTGGGATTACAGGTGTGCACCACCACACCTGTCTTACTTTCTTTATAGAATTCACCTCTATCTAGTTTACTTCCTTTCTCTCTGTCCTCTCTAGAATGATCTTGTTTGACTTGTGGAAGTTTAGCTTTATAATAGTAAGTACAAAGGCTGCACAAGAATATAGATTGTAGCCGGGTGTGGTGGGGCACACCTGTAATCCTAGTACTTGAGAGACTGAGACAGGAGAATCTCAGGTTCAAGGCCAGTGCACAGTCGTTTAGAGAGACCCTCAGCAACTTAGTGAGACCCTGTTTCAAAATAAAAAATAAAATATGGCTGAGGATGTAGCTCAGAGAAATAGAACACTGATGGTTTCAATCCCCAGTAACACATACACACACACACACACACACACACACACACACACACACACACACAGAATATAGGTTGTGTCAGAAGAAAAGGAAATGTGTAAGTTTCTGCAGAGTTGCCTTGGTTAGTAGAAGATGAGAGAACTGACTTTCTAGCAATACCTAGCTAACAACCTCCAGCTTTAATCTGCTTGGCAAGGAAAGGAGACAGTGGTCATTGGTGATCAGCCAGATCTTAGGGATGAAGGAGGGGCTGTATGACCAGGAAGTGAGCCATAAAGAGGGCAGAAATAGAAGCAAGATGAGACCCAAGCGTACTTTGAAGGTATGAAAGAAGGGGCCAATAGAGAAAATTTAGAAGGTGATGAAAAGGGAAGAGACTGTAGATGTAAGGTTCTTAGGGAATGTGGAGAATCAAGGACAGTAACCCTAATCCTAATCCTAATCCTAACCCTAACACAAGACCAGTTAAGAGAAAAGACTGAAATTTAAGAGCATGTTTTTACCCCCCAGAGGTGTAGAAGAAGATAGGATCATGAGGTGCCTTCAAAAAAACTGGAGTAAAATTCACATAAAATTGGTTATTCTACCCAAAGTGTATAATTCATTGGCTTTTGGTAAATCCACACTATTTCGCAACAGTCAGCACTGTCTAATTCCAGAAAGTTCTCATCACCCCCAAAAGAAAGCTCACTCTCATTAAGTAGTCCTTTCCCGTTCTCCCTCTCCAGCCTGGGAACTGTCAGTCTACTTTCTTCTTTCTGGTTTTGCTTATTCTTGGCATTTCACAGAGTCATACTCTGTGGCCTTTTATGACTGTGTGTTTTCACTTAATGTTTTCAAGGAGCATTCGTGTCTAGCATCTATGTACTTATCTCCTTTATCATCGTGTGGGTAGACCACTTTTTATGTATTCATTTAATTTGTTTCCACATCAGGCTATTGTAAGTGATGCTGCTATGAATGTGGGTGTATACATATATTTATGTGTGCACTGTGACAAATTATAAATTATAAACATCTAACCCTTTTCTGAGCTCTTTCTTCTAACAGTTTTTTTCTGAATTTTAAGTTTAAATATGACTACAAATAGGTTATAAAAATCACAGTTGTTAAACATTTAAAATCATCTATTCCATTGAATTTAAGGGGCTTTTCTTTTTAAAAGTAAAATTAGACTTTTATGGAAGATTACAAATTTTTAAAAATCTTCCTCTTAAATCATCTTGATTTAGTTCCTTGACACCAATACCTAGAACTCTGCATTATTCTTCTGTAATTTGTGTCAGGTGATTTTTGTAGGATGTGGGAACCTTTACATTGATTTGAACTGCTAGAGACCCTGTTCTGCTTATTCCTGAGGAGAAAGGTGTTCTTGTCATCTGAGATTGAAACGTGATTACATTTTTACCTTGACACCTTGATATGTCTTCAATTGTTATTTCAAAATAAGCCCACAAAAGCTTGGCATTTAATTTACCATTATCCTTTTTGTTTTTATGGGAAGGTGAATTCTAAATTCCAAGTGACTTGGATGTTTTTAATCTAATAAATGAGAGGCTATTGCTGTACTTTGCATTACCATATTTATATGCATCTCCCCCCCCCTTCTGTCACACTGGACTTTACATCCTGTCACAATCAGCAAGCTCCCTGTATCTGATGACCCTGAATGTTCATTCCTGTGAAGGGTTTGATATACCACTATTCCCTCTCCCCACAGTTATAATTTTTTAATTAGAACTCTGTGCTTTTTCTGTACAGTCTGAGCTCTTAAATGATAATGATGATAATTAATATGGTAAGCTGGGCATGGTGGTGCACGCTTGGAATCCCAGTACTTGGGAGGCTGGGACAAGATGCTTGGAATCCCAGTACTTGAGAGGCTGGGACAAGATGCTTGGAATCCCAGTACTTGAGAGGCTGGGACAAGAGGCAATCACAGGTTCGTGGCTAGCCTTAGCAATTTAGTGAGGCCCTGTTTCAAGATAAAAGAATAAAATAGGGCTGGGGGTGTATCTCAGAGGTAGAATGCCCCTGGGTTCAATCCCTAATACCACACAAAAAAATTAATAATATAGTAGTGAAAAGAATCAAGATGGAATTTTTCATATGCTTATTTTGTATTGTCTCTTATCATCTGGAGAATGTTTAGTTTTTTTAAATTTAAAACTAAACCTAAAAATATAGACTGGTTATTATGGAAAGTTAGTTTTAAGCATAGTTTTAAAGAATGCTGCGTGGTTCTTTCAGGTGACCTTCCCTGTTTTTTCAGAATTTTCCTCGTTAGAGCTAGCCTCCTTGAGAGCAAGGACTAAGTCATACAGCTATTTCAGCCCCCTGTAATGGCCAGCCCAGTAGCCTATAGTTAGTATGTACCATACCTCAGTAACAGGTTTTTAAAATGGCTTAGAGTGGCCACAGAGATCTAGATGTGAAATCCCAAAATGAGATCCTATATTAGTCAGCTTTCTGTTGCTGTGAACAAAATACCTGACAAGAACAACTTAGAGGAGGGAGGGTTTATTTGGCTCACGATTTCAGAGGTGTGGTCTGTGCTCAGCTGGCTCTAAGGCAGAGGGGCATGGTAGAGGAAATCTGCTCAACTCAAGGCTACTGGGAAGTGCAGGGGAGGGGCAGATCTAGTACTCAAGGCCAGAGACCCACCTCTGACCCTTGCTGCATTGGAGACAGCTTCACCACACGGGCTCTTGGCGGGACCTCAGTCCAGATCCCAAATGTCCTGTGCATATCTTGAGAAGTAGAGCTTGAGTGTGCTCCATGATTCTGGGATAGGATGGGGAGGGAGGAGCTCGTGAAAGCCACTCCTCACCTCCAGAATAAATGAGGTGTTTCTGTTTGTTTTTCCTTTGTGTGTAGGGGGTTTACTGGGGATTGAACCCAGGGGCATTCTACCTCCAAGCTATACCCCCAGCCCTCTTTTATGTTTTTGTTTTGAAACAGGGTCTCCCTAGGTTACTGAGTCTTGCTATGATGCTGAGGCTGTCCTCAAACCTACGATCCTCCTGTCTTGGTCTCCCAAGTACTGGGATTACAGGTGTGTGCCATCACACCAGCTAACTGAGTTATTTTTAATAATCTCTCAGACCTCAAAGACCTCTGACAGTACAAGTTCACAAAGATAGAAAATATTTTTTTATTTTTTCTTATTTGCAATGCTGGGGTTTGAACCCAGGACCTCGTACACTCTAGGCAAACACTCTGCCACTGAGCTACATCCCCACCCTACAAAGAAATGTTTTATTCCTGTACCACTCTTCTTTTCCTTTTTTTCCTGCTCTGGAAGAATTAGAAACTGACTGGCAAACTTGGGGTATAAGATTCTAGTAGAGAGAAAGCATAAAAATTAGGTATCTAGTCTCATACCGTTTCCTACTGTAGACTTACAGCCTGAAGAAGTTCCTGGTGGATGAGAGGTCCAGATTTTGTACTTAACAAGTTTGGGATTTTGATTCAGACCAGGCCAGGGTCAGGAAGGGAAGAGAATCGTGAGCCTAGGGCTAAGGCGCTGCGTTTGAAACACCTTGAGCCATCCAGGAGCAGGGATGACAGGTAAGCAGTTATCTATCTAGTTGGTAAGTGAAATGAAGTCACCTAGGGACAGATCTAGAAGAAAAGATGAACTCTAGTAAACCTTGTCTCTGTTGCAAGGAGCTTGCAAGTTCTATCCAGTTTATAGATCATAGGTCAGATTGTGTATACTTTTTTTTGTGTGTGGTACCGGGGATTGAACCCAGGGGCATTCTACCTCCGCGCTACACCCCCGGCCCTATTTTTTATACTTTATTTTGAAACTGGGTCTCACGAAGTTGTGGAGGGCCTCACTAAGTAGAGAGAGAGAGAGACAGAGAGAGAGAGAGAGAGAGAGAGAGAGAGAGAGAGAGAGATGAGGCTGGCCGCGAACCCGGATCCTCCGGTCTCAGCCTCCCAAAGTACTGGAATTACAAGTGTGCACCACCACGCCCGGCTGTAGACTTTTTTAAATGTGAAAAGTATGCTAGTTTTAAAGTACATAGACAATATAAACTTTCACATGAAAGTTGTCACAAGTGGGTATTGGTGTACCTGAATACAGAAATGAATGGATATTTACTTCAAGCTGGACTAGGTAGTCACTGCTATCAGATTTTTGAAAATTCTATGAAAAATACAGGCATGAAATTGAAGGCTCCTTTCTGAATACAATAGTACTTCCTGCTTTACTATTTCATTGGAAAGAAATACTTGTTATTCTTTAATAGATATGTGTATAGCTATCTAATGCTTTAAAAGGAATCTATAGAAAATCATCTGAGTACTCTTTGTCCAACTTCATCCCCTTCTTCAAGGCTGTAGTTCAAAGCATTGGTTTTGTTATCAGTTCAGAATAGTTCAGAAGTGATTTAGAGAGGTTTAATATGTCTATTCGAAACTACTGGTGCTTAGATGTTTGATGAAATCGAGTTTTGACTGTGGATTAGGGTTAAATATCACCAAATCAGAAAGTCACTGAAGGTATTTTCTAAACAAACATACCCGAGGGCTGCAAAAATGGAGGTAATCTTATGTGGTTATTTTTACTTTCTACTTCCAAACTTGTTAGCTTTTTTTCTAGTAATTATGAAAATAAGGAAATGAGCATCAGTAAATTTGGAGTTCAAGGACTTGAGTGAGATGATTTTTAATTTTCTAAAACACATAAAATCACTTAAATGTTTCTAATTTACTTTCTTTACAAATGGGATTAAAGGTAAAGCACACAGATACACTCTTTTTTTTACTCCTACTGTAAAACTTAGCTCATCTAATGTTTAGTAAAATGAAGCAGTCTTTTTTCCTTTCTGTTCATTGTTCTTCCATGTACTGTTGAAATTTATGTGATTTAAAGTTAATATAATTTACTCAAAGATAATTTGAATATCATATACTTCAACAGAATATTAAATCATAATTCTTCAGGCCATGTGGTAGTAAAATTTCTAAGTTTTAGTGAATTTAGAAATTTGATATCTAGAGCTGGGCGTGGTGGCGCACGCTTGTAATCCCAGTACTTGGGAGGCAGGCGGAGACCGGAGGATCCAGGTTCGCAGCCAGCCCCAGCTACTTAGTGAGGCCCTCTGCAACTTCGTTAGAACCGGTTTCAAAATAAAGTATAAAAAACAGGGCCGGGGGTGTAGCGCGGAGGTAGAATGCCCCTGGGTTCAATCCCTGGTACTGCAAAAAAAAAAAAAAAGAAATTTGATATCTATTTTACTAAATTTGAACTTCACAATTTATCAGATGACTGTACTGTATGACTTAAGGGTTTTTTTCTTAAAAATAGTTTAGTGTATGGTATTTTTGCTTTCTTATAGAAAATGAAGGATCTCTTTGGTTATGTTCTAAAGATCCTTCCTACAAATTGCTAATTCAGATGCATACTTTTTTTTTCATTTGTGGTTTTGGGAATGGAACACGGGGCTTCACACGTTTTAGGCAAGTGTTCTAAACACTTGAGCTACACCCCTAGCCCTACTTTTCTTGATTGTAATAATTAGTGCCATAAACAGTCGTTATAAAGAATATGCATTGAGAACAAAATAGAGATTTAATAGTAAAATGGAATGTTAAAAGTTTGTATGGCTAAGACTTTTTCCAGTGTATTTGGCAATATCCAAGTCCTTTACTGTGTCAGGAAGGACTCAGGTCCTGCCAATAATAATAATAATAATAATAATAATAAAGCACATGAGTATTTGTTTCTGTATTTAGAACTTTTCAAAAGTGTTGACCATTGACAATAGGCTCTGTGTGAGTAGGCCCAGGAATCTGCATTTCAAACGGAGGTCTTCAAATGATTGTGAGGAAAATATTAACTTTGAGAATAATGCTGTACTCTATACCAAGATCATACAATCAGATCTGTTACTTGACACCTTAGAAAACTTCTGTGTATAAATTTAGTTCACATGTAAATGTTAAACATTTGATAGGGAAAGAACAGACAAAAAGAGCCATATGCTTGTAGTTTTTCAACATGCTTCTCAAATATAATAGAAAAAAGCTGAAAACAAACTGAAGAGGTACTCTTTCCTCTTTGATATTGTAATATTTAACAACATTATTAGATATTTTAACAAATCAGATATACTATCCTGCATACCTCTTTTTTTTTTTTGGTACTGGGGATTGAACCCAGGGGCATTCTATCACCAGGCTACCCCGGCCTTATTATATTTTTATTTAGAAACAGGGTCTCACTAGGTTGATGAGTCTCACTACTTGCTGAGGCTGTCCTCGAACCTGTGATCTTCTTGGCTCAGCCTCCCAAGTACTGAGATTACAAGCGTGTGCCACCACGCCAGGCTCCTGAATACTTCTTATTTCTTATAAACCAGGACATTTGCTAAATGTTAAGAAATTAGTCAGTCACATTGGTATAAGCTATAGTTGTCTGTCTCCTTCTTCAACTACCACTCCAGTTCGATGTTAACCCTGTCATTAAGCAAATTTTTCTTATCAAAATTGAAGTTAATTTAGAATATTTTTATTTGCCTCTACAGTTAATGATAACAGTCACATATTAATCTTATGCTCAATTTAATTTTCATTTGTATAATATTTTTTTCCTTCTAGGTGTTTGGAATAGATGACACTCAGGATTATAATAGGCCTATTATCAATGAAAAGCATAAAGATCTGATAAAAGATTGGGCTCTCAGTTCTGCTGCAGTAGTAATGGAAGAAAGAAAACCACTAAATACACCTGGATTTCGCAACTCAGAGGTATACATCTCTTCATATGCATAAAGTATAGATCTTCATCATTTACAGATTATATTATTTTAAGTAGTTGTTATATTGCTTTGGGACAAACGTATAAAATCTAAACCTTAGCCGGGCATGGTGGTGCACGCTTGTAATCTCGGTACTTGGGAGGCTGAGATAGGAGGTTTGCAGGTTCGTGGCCAGCCTCAGCTACTTAGTGAGGCCCTCTGCAACTTAGTGAGACCTGTTTCAAAATAAAGAATAAAAAATAGGGCTGGAGGTATAGCTCAGAGGTAGAATGCTCCTGGGTTCAATCCCCAGTACCGCAAAAAAAAAAAAAAAATCTAAACTTTTACACATTTTTATGTCTAATGAAAGTTTTAAGGAATTTAGTCTTAGTTTTTATTGTTTTTATATTAATATTCTTTAGTCAGTGAAGAAATTAGTACATTTTAGTAAACAATTAATGAGCCGTATGCTCATTTTCTAATTGGCATTCCAAGATAAAACCAGAAATATATATGTATACTTTCTAGGATATATTTGTAAATGGAAGACTTATCTTGCCAGAAAACATATGAAAGGTATTGTTTGATAGTATAACTTTTATACTTCAATAAGTGGCTTGTAAGCCAGGATATAATTAGAATAATGTAAGATTAATTAAGGATAGCTTAGTGGTGATAACTATGGTGTCAACATTTCGCTCCACTTTGATGTATCAAAAAGAAAGTAAAACATGTATATAAGTCAAATATTTTGATATATGTCAGGGTATGAACATCATACATGCACACATTGATTGCAATTGTACATCGTAGTGGGCTTCAATATGATAAAAACATACACGCACACAGCTCTTGGTGTATTTCCCTACATATTGGAAGCCCTCAGTGTGCCATTGTACAAAAAACGAAACACAACTACAAAAAAATTAACTTGGTCAAGCTCTTAAAACTAATAGTTTTAGGGCCAGAATTTGAAAATTTAGCAATCATGATTTCTTAATTCATTCTCTTACTAATGTTATATTGCCTCTTAGGAAAGGAGCTAATTTAGAATATATGAAGCGTATATATATTTATATATATAAGTAAAATAAAATTGTATGGTACAACATTTTATTTATAGTTTCTCATTTATATTTGTATGAAATACATGTAAAATATTTTATAGACAGGTAAATAAGACTTACTTTTTTAAATTAATGTTAAAATTATATATATGGTTTGCCATTTCCTGAAAACTGTCAGAGCATTTTGGTGTTCTTTATTCCCTTAATTTGGGAAATTTTTATTCTGGTTTCCAATTTACAAGATATTTAATTTTTTTATTGAGAGCAAGCAATAGTTATTTGAGGCACTGTGTTGATATTTTGAATAATCCAAGAACAGCTTTGGTGAATACGAATTTTGGGTTTTTTGGCTGGGGATTGGTCCCAGAGCATCATGCATGCTAGGCAAGTACTCTACCACTGAGCTATATCCCAAGCCATGAATGTGAATTTAAATAGACTCCTTCTTCAATTCTTTATCCCCTCAATCCTTGCCACATAGAATTCATACAGCCCCAGCGTGTTGCTGCCTTTGTAGGAGTCACCTGACTAGCCATTAGGACCTTTCATGGACACACACCCATGTTTGCGAATGGCCTGGTCCCACCTTCAGTAATCAGAAATGTGGCAGGTACCACAAACACTTGAAAGGGAAGTCAAGGATCCAGCAGGCTTTGGTGTCCTTGGGCTTCACTGTATGTATGTCATTCTCTATACTTGCTACTTTAGCCTACTATCCTTGAAATCGTACAGTGTGTACTGTGTGTGAAGTCTTTACCTCATCATTGTCTTGCCTGTCCATCATTCATACAATACACTGATACTTTTAAATAAACTTTCCGTTCTATCTTTCCATTCCCTAGTTGTCATTTCAGTCTCAGTATGAAGCCCTGGCTTGGGTTATTAGGAGGTAGCATTTTAATGATTTTTTTCTCCCTATACCCTCTAGGTCTTCCAAATTGAAGACTAAATTGCTCTAGTCTTAAAAATTACCAATGTATGTCCATAAGTACATGGAGCCATATAATGAATTAAATTCCACTTCACATTTGACTTTAAGGGTTCAAATAGCACTTGCATTAAGGACATCTAAACACAGATAGGTCTAGGTTCAGAATGATGTACAAGCATTCATAAAGATTGCATGACTCCTGGCTCCTTTTGGAAAAGTCTAAAGCTTTAAGATGACCTAGCAGATGTAATACTTCCTGAGACAAACCAGCCTGACTTCCTAGAGACATTTAGAAGGCTGGAGAATAACTTGGGGATAGGCCTTGAGATTCCTTGTTCCTTGTATTGGAGGAGCACTAACTACACTGTTTGAGCTATAAAGCTATGATATGCACCAGCACTTATCAGACAACCCAGTAAATCTTAAGCTCCAAGAATTTATTTTGGTACCATTGCTAGTACTTGAGAAGTTCAGAAAATTATACTACATCAGCAGTAATAATAAAATGTTGTAATTAAAAAGATACGGAGAGCCGGGCGTGGTGGCGCACGCTTGTAATCCCAGTACTTTGGGAGGCAGAGACCGGAGGATCCGGGTTCGCGGCCAGCCTCAGCTCGCTCGCTCTCTCTCTCTCTCTCTCTCTCTCCCTCTCCCTCTCCCTCTCTCTCTCTCTTTCTCTCTCTCTCTCTCTCTCCCTGTCTCTCTCTCTCTCTCTCTACTTAGTGAGGCCCTCCGCAACTTCGTGAGACCCGGTTTCAAAATAAAGTATAAAAAAATAGGGCTGCTGGAGTAGCGCGGAGGTAGAACGCCCCTGCGTTCAATCCCTGGTACCGCAAAAAAAAAATAAATAAATAAAAATAAATAAATAAAAAGATACGGAGAGAATCTTCATTCTGTTTATGAAGAAATTTAATAAATGATAGCAGACTGAGATTTAATAATGGCTTAGTGTGACCTGTTAATGTGACGAAGTGGAATTCTGTTTCATGAGAATGAGATTTGAGCTGATGTTATTTCATTGTTGTGTTCTTCTCCTTCAGGAAGGGGCATCTTCATCTGGAAGCAGGCGCTGGGTCTCCCAGTGGGCTAGCCTGGCTGCTAATCATACCAGGCATGAGCAGGAGGAAAGAGTGGAGCTGTCTGCACCTGTTCCTTTAGAAAATGGTATTTTCCTTCCTTCCTCCTCTCTCTTCTTTTTCCATTTCCTTGCCTCTTTCTCTTTTTTGTGAATCATATAACAGTTTTTTTTTTAAAAAAACAAGCTTAAGTTATATAATGAAAAGTAAACTAAATCTAAATAAATATATTCACATATTGTCATGCTTGTACTTGGAGTACATGTATGATTTTTTTTTACAAGTTAAAAGCTGATTTATAGCCAGGTGTGGTCGCGCACACTTTTAATCCAAGTACGTGGGAGGCTGAGACAGGAGGATCACAGGTTCGAGGACAGCCTCAGCAAGTAGTGAGACTCTCATCAACCTAGTGAGACCCTGTTTCAAACTAAACATAAAATAGGGATGAGGGTACAGCTTGGAGGTAGAATGCCCCTGGGCTCAATCCCCAGTACCGCGCACACACACACAAAAAGCTGATTTTTATTAGTCAGTTGTGTGTGTGTGGTATTGGGGATTGAACCCAAGGGCATTCTACCTCTGAGCTATACCCCCAGCCCTATTTTATTTTTTATTTTGAAGCAGGGTCTTTCTAAGTTGCTGAGGGCCTCACCAATTTGCTGAGGCTGGCTTCAAACCTGCGGTCTTCCTGTCTCAGCCCCCCAGGTACTGAGATTGCAGGCGTGCACCACCACTCTCAGCTAGTCATTTTTTTCTTAGGAGAAAGTACTTTATTGTGTTTGAAACACATTATGAAGTTATTATAAATAATGTATAGAGCTGGGTGTGGTGGCGTGCACTTGTATGCCACATGCTTTACCACTGAGCTATACTCCCAGCCCCAAAAGTCTTCCTTTAAAACATTTTGTGTTGAAAATGCTTAACTTCTAAGTTCAGATGAATACCTGCTAGAATTTAATAATTCATTCTGAGGGATGTTTCTTGTTAAAAGTTGCAAATTTCTGTTTTCGAAGTATGGTTTCGAAAGTTTGTTTTTATTTATTTATGTATTTTTTTTGCGGTACTAGTGATTGAACCCAGGGGCATTCTACCTCCGAGCTATACCCCAGCCCTATTTTTATATCCTTTATTTTGTTGCGGAGGGCCTCACTAAGTGGCTGAGGCTGGCCACGAACCTGGATCTTCTGGTCTCAGCCTCCCAAGTACTGGGATTACAAGCGTGTGCCACTCTGCCCGGCTTTGTTTTTATTTTTAAGTGAAAATTCTTCCTACCCTTTTCTGTACGCCAGTATTTTAAGATAACATGATTTTTTGATTACTGATATATAATCTTAACTGAAGATAATTTGTAAATAAACCATATATATGAGTTTATCCATGTTACATTTATAAAGATTTTTAAATGATTTAATAATTTCATATTGTATTCATGAATCATGTCACTTTGTTACCCCTAAGTATCTACAATTAAAAATTATCAATTTAACATATTAAAACAAAACTTTGTCCAAGAGGACACTTATGGTAAAAACAAACAAAATAACCCTCGAGGAAAATTTGTATGTGGCTTTTTTTTTTAACAGTACTGGAATGGAACCCAGGGGCATTGTACCTCCGAGCTACACCCCTAGCCCTATTTTCTATTCTTTATTTTGAAACAGGGTCTCACTAAGTTGCGGAGAGTCTCACTAAGTTGCGGAGGGTCTCACTAAGTTGCGGAGGGTCTCACTAAGTAGCTGAGGCTGACCGCGAACCCAGATCCTCTGGTCTTAGCCTCCCAAGTACTAGGATTGCAAGTGTGTGCCACCACGTCTGGTCGTATGTGGCTTTTTGTACGTATAATTTTGTTCTTGTTGGAAATGGAAATTTGTCGTGTCTCTGGCTTGTGGCACCTCAAAAATCTGTTTTTGTTTTTTGGGTTTTTTTTTTTTTGCGGTACTGGGGATTGAACCCAGGGACGTTCTACCTCCGAGCTACACCCCTGGCCCTATTTTTTTTTAATATACTTTATTTTGAAACAGGGTCTCACGAAGTTGTGGAGGGCCTCACTAAATAGCTGAGGCTGGCCGCAAACTTGGATCCTCCCGTCTCCGCCTCCCAAGTACTGGGATTACAAGCGTGCGCCACCACGCCCGGCCCCCAAAAAATCTCTTTTAAGAATTGTGTAAACATAAGTTAGCAAATGCCGGGCGTGGTGGTGCACGCTTGTAATCCCAGTACTTGGGAGGCGGAGACCAGAGGATCTGGGTTCACGGCCAGCCTCAGCTACTTAGTGAGACCTCTGCGACTTCATGAGACCCGGTTTCAAAATAAAGTATAAAAAATAGGGCTGGGGATGTAGCTCGGAGGTAGAACGCCCCTGGGTTCAATCCCCGGTACCACACACACACAAAAAAAAGTTAGCAAGTATTTGAGAAAGCTATATAGCAGTGGACTAGTAAAGCTGAACCATTTATTTTCATACAAACCACAAGCAAGTGATAGCATTTCCAAAAATCTTTGGGGAGGGTAGAGTCATTTGTAGATTGGTTCATGTAAACTGGTCACAATTTAGGAAACAAAACAGACGAAAGGACTAAATAACTTATCAAGGAACCCATAGTAAAATTATTAAGTATTAGCTGTGAAAAGCAAAATTCTACCCTTGTCATGAGAAATAATAGGCCATTTATGATCTCCTTACTATTTTATCAGTTATAAATGAATTTATTTAGGTAAGCTGATAAATCCACTTAAATCCTAAAATGTTCTTGTTAAGCATATGTTGAATATGTATTAGGAGTAGGACAGGGAGATGAATACTAGAAAAAGTTCAGAAAGATTAAATAGATTGCATTTTACGTAGTTCAGTTAGCCCTAAGGAGATAAGATATATACATGAGCAAGAATAAACAAAATAAGAGAAAACACGATTAATTGCTAAACTAAAGTTAAATTGGTCACTTTGGTATTTTTGTACATCATTACCATTGTATTGGTATAAGATTTAATTGCTAAACCTTTAGGATTATACAGGGGAAAATGTTGGGTACAGTGACGCACACTTATAATAATCCCAGAGGTGAAGGCAGGATTACAAGCTCAAGGTCAGCCTGCATAACTTAGACCCTTTCTCAAAATAAAAAATAAAAAATAAGGGTTGGGAATGTAGCTCAGTAGAAGACTGCCCCCTGGGTTCAACCCCACTACCAGGAAGGGGGAAAGGAAAGGAAAGTCCCATAGAATCTATGTCTAATATTTTTCCCCATTTATCTGTAAAAGATTAGAAAGGGAAAGGGGAGACTCAAGTAAGCTATATCTAGTATTTTTCCACATTTATCTTTTAAAGATTAGAATGCTTTATATGTTACATTTCCCTGAAAAGACATCCCTTTTCTCCGAAATATGTTCTATTTTAAGTCAGGAACATTTTAGGTATTCTCAAATTCTCTCATGGACACATCAAAATACATACTTTTCACTGGCTTATACTTATGTGAAACAAAGAGGTTGTGTGTTTCTGTGAATGGCCCTAATATCCTAGGAGACTATGATTTAAAACTCCCTCAGCTTCTAAGATTATGACATATCCTGTCGTCTTTTTTCATACTATTTTAAAATTATTTTAATCAGTTTTAGATTTTAAAAAACCTTGTTAAAGTTCTGCATTTTCCATTTACTAGATGTATTGTTCTTTTCTACTACATCTAGCAAAGTATAGCAAATAAACTGCATAGAAAGTACAGAGCCAGACATGGTGGCGCACATTGTAATCCCAGTATTGGGAGGCTGCAACAGGAGGGTTACAGGTTCAAGGCCGGCCTCAGCAACTCAGTGAGGTTCTTTGCATCTTAGTGAGATCCTGTTTCAAACTAAAAAATAAAATAAAAAATATGGCTGAGAGGTAGAATGTCCCTGGGTTCAACCCCCAGTAACACACACACACACACATGTATAGCAAATAACAAATAACTATAGTGTTTATAATAAACATAGTTTATAGCAATGAAACAATATTTTTGAGACATTCTGTGTAATTCTGTAATGTACTAGATTCTGTTTTCTTGAGCAAACCTGAGGACAGAAGGCCACACAAACATGAATGAACTTAGTGAACTTCTCTACTTAGAAAACACATTAAAAAGCCAGGCGTGGTGGCGCACACCTGTAATCCCAACACTTGGGAGCCTGAGACAGGAGGATCGCAGGTTCGAGGACAGCCTCAGCAAGTGGTGAAACTCTCATCAACCTAGAGAGACCCTGTTTCAAAATAAAAACAAAATAGGGCTGGGGGCATAGCTCAGAGGCAGAATTGCCCCTAGGTTCATAACCAGTACAACAAAAACAACAAAACAAAAAACCCACACATACACACATTAAAAGAAAAAGAACAACAGATGTAGGCCTAAGATCAAATGATCCTTGAATAAAAAAGGATAAGCTGAATGTGAGGTAATAGATATGTTAATTAGGTTGATAAAGCCATTCCACAATGTGTACATATAATCAGAAAGTCATGTTACATGCCATAAATATGTATATAATTTTTGATCATTAAAAATAAATAAGCCAGGCGTGGTGGCGCACGCTTGTAATCCCAGTACTTTGGGAGGCAGAGACCGGAGGATCTGGGTTCGCGGCCAGCCTCAGCTCGCTCTCTCTCTCTCCCTGTCTCTCTCTCTCTCTCTCTCTACTTAGTGAGGCCCTCCGCAACTTCGTGAGACCAGGTTTCAAAATAAAGTATAAAAAATAGGGCCGGGGGTGTAGCTCGGAGGTAAAACGCCCCTGGGTTCAATCCCCAGTACTGAAAAAAAAAAAAAAGAAAAAGAAATAAGAAAAATGTGTTAAAGGACAAAAAGGTCAGATGGATAAAATTTTCATCTCATATATTTGCTTTCCGGAATTCCCCGTGAATAGGCATATTATTAATCTTGGGATTATATTTGCTTTATAAATACTTAGTCACAGTGCTTCATTTATTTTATACTTAAGTCATTTTTACTTATACTTCAAAACTAATATATGATACTTCTTTGATTTTTATTTTTTTGCTATGACTCATCTTCTTTGTGGTATTTATTTTATAGAGACAGATAATGGTGAATCTGGCATTTCACTGAGAAGTACTGGATCTGCAACTTCCTTGGTTGGTCAGGGAGAGAGGAGACGACGAACTCTTCCCCAGCTTCCAAATGAAGACAAGTCTCTTGAGAGCTCTAGGGTGAAGGTTATAACCCAGAGGTCAGAGATTGGAGAAAAGCAAGACACAGAACTGCAGGAGAAAGAAGCCCCGACAGGAGCACACCAGAAAGATAAACATGACGCGGATGCTGACAGAGTCCTGAGTAAAGGGAATAGGGTGGTCAATGGCGAGACTCTTAAACCTGGTGGAGAAAGTCACACTCTGCCTCACTTGGGCAGCTCTTCTTCAGGGAAAGAGAAGAATGAAGCTGATAAGGAAGCTTCCTTGGTAAAGCAAACTTTAGCTAAAATCCAGCAACAAGAGCAGAGAGAGCAGGCTCAATGGACACCGGCTAAACTGTCTGCAAAAAACGCGTCAGGTCAAGTAGATAAATGTAGGGAGGAGTCTTCTAAACAAGAGTCCCAACCCCCAGAGAAAATTCTAGGACATTCTATAAGCAAAGGAGAAAGGGGGATACAAAATGAGAACAAGAAAAGAAAAGCTGAGGAGATTCTGAAAAGTCAGACTTCAAAGGGGGGAGACAAGAAGGAATCCTCCAAGTCATTAGTGCGACAGGGGAGCTTCACTATAGAAAAGCCCAGCTCAAACATACCCATAGAACTTATTCCTCATATCAATAAGCAGACGTCATCCACTCCCCCTTCACTAGCATTAACATCTGCAAGTAGACTACGAGAAAGAAGTGACTCCCTCGATACTGATTCTAGTATGGACACAACCCTTATTCTAAAAGACACAGAAGCAGTAATGGCTTTTCTAGAAGCTAAACTGCGGGAAGATAATAAAACCGATGAAGGCCCAGATACTCCCAGTTATAATAGAGACAATTCTATTTCACCAGAATCTGATGTGGATACAGCTAGCACAATCAGTCTGGTTACTGGGGAGACTGAAAGAAAGTCAACCCAAAAGCGAAAGAGTTTCACCAGCCTCTATAAAGACAGGTGTTCCACAGGCTCGCCTTCTAAAGATGTCACAAAATCATCCTCTTCAGGTGCTAGGGAAAAAATTGAAAAGAAGACAAAAAGTCGTTCCACAGATGTAGGTTCCCGAGTAGATGGTCGTAAGTTTGTACAGTCCAGTGGAAGGATAAGGCAGCCTTCAGTAGACTTGACGGACGATGACCAGACCTCGAGTGTGCCTCATTCCGCCATCTCTGACATTATGTCATCTGATCAGGAAACTTACTCCTGCAAATCTCACGGAAGGACTCCACTTCCCTCCAACGAGGAGCATGCACATTCCAAACTGGAAGGAGGGAAAGGAACAAAATCTAAGACTTCTACTGTAGCGTCTGGTTTGTCCAGTAAGTCAACCACTCTTCCAAGGCCGCGACCTACTAGGACTTCTCTCTTGCGCAGAGCACGACTTGGAGAAGCTTCTGACAGTGAACTAGCCGATGCTGACAAAGCATCTGTTGCTTCTGAAGTATCCACAACAAGCTCTACATCGAAGCCACCCACAGGAAGGCGAAACATCTCTAGGATCGACTTACTGGCTCAGCCTCGTAGGACAAGGCTTGGCTCATTATCAGCTCGTAGTGACTCTGAAGCAACAATATCTAGAAGTAGTGCCTCTTCACGTACCGCAGAAGCCATCATTAGAAGTGGAGCTAGATTAGTACCATCAGATAAATTTTCTCCTAGAATTAGAGCCAACAGTATCTCTCGACTATCAGACTCCAAGGTCAAAAGTATGACCTCATCTCATGGCTCTCCTTCAGGTAAATTGTGCCCAGATTTTTAATAATATTTGCATGTTCTGCTTTGAGGCTCCTCTTTTTTTTTGGATGCTGGGGATTGAGCGCAGGAATATTCTACCTCTGAGCTACACCCCCAACCCTATTTTATTCTGATTTTGAAACAGGGGTCTCACTAGGTTGCTGAGAGTCTCACTACTTGCTAAGGCTGTCCTCGGACCTGCAATCCTCTGGTCTCAGCCTCCCAAATACCGGGATTACAAGCATGCGCCACCACACCCAGCTTGGGGATCCTTTTCTAAAGAGATAAATTTCTTGTTGCCTTCCCAAAATATTCAAGAGAAAGACTTAGAGGAGGTTTTTTTCTAGAAAAACAATTTGATTTAGCTTAGTAAGTGGAATATTCCAAAGTTAGTACACTTCTAATTAAAGTCTTGTGGCAAATAGTGATTTCAAGATTAGAAATTAATTGAACTGATTTAGTTTTAATTTTCCAATTGGTAACATAGCTGGATTTCTATGTCAAAATGACTTTAGAAAATTACCTGGTTTAAGTAGTGGAAATTAACATTGTGCTTCTAAAAGCACATGTTTGTCCTTTAGATATCCTCACATACTCAAAAGCCCTTAGAACCTAACGAGAAGCAGTACCCCCTTTAACTGGTCCTTTCAGAGGTAAATGAGATAATGGGTATTTTTGTTTTGTTTTTGTTCTTTTTCTTTTTGGTCTACTTTTATTGAAATGTCACATATACTTATACATTTTAAAGTTAAATTTGTTTACGGTTGGAACCGGTGAAAACTAACTCTTAATTTATTTCAGTGGAAGAAGATGGATTCATGGGGCTATCACTAAGCACATGTGGGTCAAACTGGGCTGTAGAATTTAGCTAATTGTGATCATTACTTTATAAAGTGCTGTTAATAGCATTTAACTGTGGTAACTAGCCATAATTGAATAGAGTAACTACAAAACTACTTACTCCTCACCGGAATTCAACTCCTTTTGGCACATTTGTCTGTTTATGTACTTCCTATTCAAAGCTGAAGCCATTCAGAATACAGGAGTGAGGTGGTAGATGTCTGTGTGCATCCCGTAAGCATGGTCTTCCTACTTCACAATCAGCCTGGTGTGTGGGCGTGGCTGGCAAGGCCAGTGAGGAGGCCAGCTGCTAGAGGACTTGAAGATTTAGGATTGTTGTCAGTCAGCAAGCATCTAAGTGAGGCCTCATCTTGAACTGATAGTGGAGGGAAAGTTGGATTATAATTTTATGTTTTTATTTTTGTTTGGTTTACATTTATCACAGTATAACCTACAAGACCCCAGCTAAAGGTACTTTGTATGTGTGCATATATACTTCTGTTTGCACTTTCTGTTTCTGTCTCCACTCTGTTTACCTTCCGCCTCTGCCGGCCAGGGGCTTGGTAATGATAGTCTGGCAGGAGTGGATAAAGGCTAAAGCTAGAGCATACCTTCATGGTTCCAAACAGAACACATGCAGTCCTGGTTACCCCAGGCCTTGTTTTCATACTTCAAGCTTTGGATTTTTTTTTTTTTTTTTTTTTTTTTGCGGTACCGGGAATTGAAACCAGGGGCATTTTACCTCCAAGCTACACCCCCGGCCCTACTTTTTATACTTTAATTTGAAACTGGGTCTCACGAAGTTGTGGAGGGCCTCACTAAGTAGCTGAGGCTGGCCACGAACCCGGATCCTCCCGTCTCTGCCTCCCAAGTACTGGGATTACAAATGTGCACCACCACGCCCAGCCTGGATGGTTATTTATGAATTTCTTCCCAAGGACTTGACAGTTAACAGCTATTTCTTGTGTTGTTTATCCAGTATTGTTACTCTGTTGTTTCTTACAGCTCTACCTCTTCAACTCCTATCTCCTTTGTGCTGCATTCTATAAGGTGTACCTGATAAAATTTCTTATGCCACACTGCTCGCTTTATCCCCTCATCTCCACTTAGTACATTACAGTATTTCATTACTCTTCCATCCTAACATAAGCTCTGTATCCTAAGTTGTTATCAAGTAGCGCGGAGCAGCTCTTCCTTCTCTGCTGGTTGACTGGCTCTTACCACGTGAATGATTTGTTTAGCCTGAGGGCCAAATATGATTACTTTAACAGGTCTAAAAATCAACTATAAGATGCCATATATTTATGTAGATAAATTTTATCTTCTGCATTGAACATGGAACTCGATATTCAGTTTTCTATGTTAAAAAGAGCCTTGATTCCTTAATGAAATTCCCTAGGGAAAATTGAGATTATATGATTTTGGCCTTCTTTATACGAACAGTGTATTAAATAATTGCAATCATGGGGTTTAAGAGCTAGAAGAGGTATTTCCTTTAGGAAACCGAGGCCAGGAGATGAAATAATATGCTCTAATCAATTAGCTGGCAGGAGCAGGATGACAATTCCAGGCTCTTGGAGCCAGCCAGTTGCTTTTCTACCACAGTTATTCTCTAAGAAGTAGTCATATTGTATGCTCACTGCCAGAAGATGGCTAGAACCATTGCATTATCAGGAGTATACAAGATCAATATACAATAGAACGATTTTGGTGTTGTTCACTAAAATCTTTGCAATTCTGATATTTTACCCAGTTCTCTGTTTCACCTTAGGGCCTAAAGCCACACTGCGATCCAGGATTGTATATTCAGATTCCCTCAAGATGTCTGTTTTATACTATTACATCTTGTCTAGAAGGACATTGGCCACAAAATTTTAGTCTGTGGGAACATACTCACATAGTTGCATGGAATAGGTAGTGTTAAAATATTTTGCTAATTGAAAGGTCTTTGATATTATGACATTTCTATTTAAGATAATTATGATATCTTGAGTGGAAAAAACAAGAATCTTAGCCTTTGGAATATGATTTAAATGTATGTGAAATCAGACTGATCAGTATCGCTATGTGCAATGTAAACTTTAAAGACCTTGGAATTATCTGACTTAGCCCCTGTAGATGCTGTCCCAATTGGTATATTAGAAATAATTCTGTTATATTTAAATTACACATTTTAGACTATGTCTTTAAAAAGTTTTTAAAGAAATGTATACGATAAAAATTGAAGATTGGAAATGCTCGATTTATGCTTCTCTGATAAAGTTTGCTTCTAGGAGTTTAATTAATTGCTCCCCCTTCCATATTCTTCCAGTGATTAGTCAATATCAAGTTATAATTGAAACATCCAGACTTATCTTGACAAGTTATGTTTGTGTGTGTGTGTGTGTGTGTGTGTGTGTGTGTGTGTGTGGTACCGGGGATGGAAACCCAGGGGCATTCTACCTCCGAGTTCCACCCCCAGCCCTGTTTTTTATTCTTTATTTTGAAACCGGGTCTCACTAAGTTGCAGAGGGCCTCACTAAGTAGCAGAGGCTGGCCACGAACCTGCAATCCTCTGGTCTCCGCCTCCCAAGTACTGGGATTACAGGCGCGCACCACCACACCTGGCTGCACTTGTCTTTTAAAAATTTAGTTTTAACCAGGCGTGGTGTCACACGCTTGTAATCCCAGTACTTGGGAGGCTGAGACAGGAGGATCGCAGGTTCTTGGCCAGCCTCAGGTACTTAGTGAGGTCCTCTGCAACTTAGTGAGACCCCGTTTCAAAATAAAGAATAAAAAAATAGGGCTGGGGGTGTAGCTCGGAGGTAGAATGCCTCTGGGTTCAATCCCCAGTACCGCAAAAAAAAAAAAAAAAGAATAAAAAATAGGGCTGAGGGTATAGCTTGGAGGTAGAATACCCCTGGGTTCAATTCCCAGTACCACAAAAAAATTAGTTTTATTGAAAATGAAAAACTAGGCTTTTCTCACATTTAATTGTAAAATGCTTGGAATAGCAATGAATGAGTTTTGGATTCCTGGAGTCAGTAGCCCTGCCTTACACTTTTGATGTAAGCAAGTCAAGACCTCTGTTGGACCTACTTTTTTTCTCTATAAATTGAACAATTTATACTGGCTGATGTTTAAGGTCATTTGGTTCTAAAATTCTATGAAATAAGAAGGTTTTGGGGAAAGTTAAAAGCATTGTAACTTGAAGTTTTCCTCTGCCTTAATTAGTAGGTTGTGAGGAATTTTCAGAGGGTAAGGAAAGCAAATGTTTTGAGAGTTCTTTGAGAAGTCACAGGTTAAAAGCACTGAGCCCCTTTTTCAGCACTCATCCTTTCAGTTTCTCCTCTGTGGTTACAAGGCCAGTGGTGCATAGACGTAACTTGAGCTTTTCTTCATAGTGCCCCTGTATGCTAGTTTCTACTTACAAAGATAACAATTACTTGAAGATTAATAATCACATTTTCATTTTTCTGCTTGACCATACTCATTTTATCCTCTCATTTTGCCCTCAATTTTAAGAGAACAAACTTAAAGATGTTATCTCTCACTGTCTAAAATATATTTTATTCTTTTGGTTGCTTTTTAAAGTTATTATTAGACACTTTAGTATTCTTAACAAACTTCTAGATAGACCTATAAAAATAGGTGGGAAGTTTGTAAAAGGGGAGTTTTTCTATTACTATTTTTCTCAAAATGTAATTGTTTTATAATCTTAAGACTCAATATTAAAAGTCAATTTTATTTATTTATTTGTGGTATGGGGGATTGGACCCATGGGTGCTCTACAACCCCTTTTTATTTAATTAATTAATTAATTAATTTATTTATTTATTTATTTGGCAGTACTGGGGATTGAACCCAGGGGCATTCTACCTCCGGGCTACACCCCCAGCCCTATTTTTTATTCTTTATTTTTTGAAACAGGGTCTCAGCAAGTTGCAGAGGCCTCACTAAGTAGCTGAGGCTGGCCGCGAACCCGGATCCTCCGGTCTCAGCCTCCCAAGTACTGGGATTACAAGTGTGCGCCACCACACCTGGCCCCTTTTTATTTTTGAGACAAGAGTCTTGCTAAGTTACTGGGGATGGCCTTGAGCTTGCGAGCATGTACCACCATACCCAAGCAAGAGTTAATTTTAATATGGCTGTACTTATATATTATCACTTGATCTTTAACATACATTAATAACACTTAGTAGCCGGGCGTGGTGTTGCACACCTGTAATACCAGTACTTGGGAGGCTGAGATAGGAGGATCACAGGTTCAAGACCAGCCTCAGTAATTTAGTGAGACTCAGCAACCTAGTGAGACCATTTTAAAAACAAAAAACAAAATGGGGCTAGGGGTGTAGTTCAGAGGTAGAATGCCTCTGGGTTCAGTCCCCAGTACCACCAATACACACACACACACACACACACACACACACACACACGCATGGCACTTGGTACTCAGGTTGCCTTTCTGCCTCCCTGTATTCTGCCACTCGTGAAGCACGTCAGCCATTGCTGCCATTCTTTCTAAATTACCTTAGTTTCATCATACTTTTGTTTTCATTTATTCTGCAGTTTTTTAAACCTCATTACTGTTTTTCTTTTCTCTCCAAAAAATTTTTTATTATAGATATGGTGACCATAGTTACCCAGTCATAAAACAGGAAATTTAAGCTAACAAATAAATGATTTATAAATAATATTACAAAATAAATATAAATAATATATCAGAATAAAAACATTTAGCATTTAATGAAATGGCTTCATTGAAAAGTACACATTTGCTTGCCATATTTTAAACTTTACTTTCATTGACGCATTGTAAACATACATCATACTGAGGTTTAGTGTGATAGAAACATATGTGTACATGTATTTTAAACTTTCTAAATCTTCTTTGCTCTTATTTCAAAACTTTTTATATAATTTTTTAAGTCCCAGAGTAACTTCAGTTAATAGTAAGAGTTTTCATATGTCTAGAAATGAGTAAATTTCCACCGTGGTAAAAATATTGGCTGTGTTTATAATCTTACAGTATTATAATCAAAAATTGTATTTAAGCCCCCCTTCCAAAAAAATCTGTTTAATTCCCAAGAGTTTTGCATATGTATTAGCATATAGAGTTTTACAGAGAGCCATGAGCTTTCCAAGTCTTTTCACTTTCTTGTACCCATGAATCTACATCCACCTCATGAGTTCCAATTAAGAGCACAACTCAGGACGAACGCAGGCTCTCGTTGATGGAATGCTGCTTGTAGAGTTCTGTATCCCAAGCCGACTCTCACAGCGGTGTACATTAGCTCCGGCTAAGAGCCAGCCCAGCCTGAGAGAGCCCCGGGCAGATAGAACTTTGACAGGAAGGATGTAACATTCTAATGGAGAAGGATGAGGGGATTCTGACCCTCACTAATCTCTGCAGCTTAGGGTTAATTTCTGTTAGAAAGAAGAAAAAAAAAATGGTTGTAGTATTAAAGGTAGTTGGGACTTACAGCAGCAGGTGCTAAGGTTTTGTTATTTTAAATACCAAAAATATGTGATGCTTCTTACTAGGTTTACAGTTTATATCTAGAAATTCATTGTTCAAAAATGTTTATTAAGCTTTTGCTAGGCAGACACTTTGCTAAGTGCTAGGTATACATTAGTGGATTAATGGTCATGGTTCCTGCTTTGTGAAGTTTGCTCTGAATTAGCCATTGCTGCCTTTTTTTAACCTTGATTTATGCCTCACAAATTATTTGTATGTTTGATTCTCATATTAACTAGTAATGAAGTGTCTGCATTAATTTGTCTGATTTTTTAAATGCGTCAGCAATACCATGTTTTAAGTGTCTTTACTAACTTTAAACAAGAAAGTGACTTGGCTTTCTTTAAAGTGGCTCTTCACAGTACCCTGTGCCTTCCATGTCAGTGGTCGTGAGAACGGCTCGCAGTTTCGCCCGCTCTTTGTAAATCTTATGCCATTGTCTATTTTCACCATATGCTTTCAGTGTCAAAGCAGCAGAGTTGTACTGAAGACGCTTTGTTGTGTTTTTTACCATGTAAAAAGATTTTTTCCAACCATAGCATAACAGGATGTTGAATGACAGAGGTAATGTTTTTTTTTCTGCCATAAAGGCATAATTTCCACAGCAGAAATTATGCACATTTATATGTTGGGAAAAGAGGGTTTTTACCATCTCCATGTTGAAAGTTCATGTGGCATGAGGAAATCTTTTCCCTTGTTTTCATTTTTTGTCATTGTTGGTGTTGTTGCTGTCATTTAAAAAAGTCCATATCTTCACTCAAATGAGAAATATTTGCAACTGAAAAATAACCCAAGTTAAACATTTATGAATAGAGCTTGCTCAGTCATTTATCATTAGTGAAACTTTTCATCTGAATGTTTATTCACTACACTTACAGAAAACACAGTCTTTGAATTGTTTTTAATTCATTGTTTTTAATTCACCACAGCGTAGTGTTTCTATACTTAAGCAGTAGTGGACTTAGGGTTTTTGTGAGGTGTGTGTGTGTGTGTGTCAGTTATTGAAAATCGTGCTGTGTGTGCGCGCTCATGGTGTTTTTGAAATCATAATTTTTATTTTATCTCCTTGAAATGATAACATAATAATTCTTTTTTTAATAATCAAACTAATTTAGTAAATTCAAGATGGAGGCGCTTTCCTACTGATTATGCTTCCACCTCAGAAGATGAATTTGGATCAAACCGTAATTCCCCTAAACATACCCGTCTACGTACTTCTCCAGCCCTGAAAACCACTCGCTTGCAGAGCACTGGGTCAGCAATGCCTACTAGTTCTTCATTCAAGCACCGGATTAAAGAGCAGGAAGACTACATCCGAGACTGGACTGCTCATCGAGAAGAAATAGCCAGGTTAGTTTTAAGGATTTAAGAGTCGAAATTTTTCATCAACTTTTCAACTTGGTAACAAAGTTTAGCTCTTGCTTGATTTATATGAATAGTCTCTGAAATCCACACATGATGTTGAATTCAGTTTTGTCAGCAGAATTACTATCCATTAGCTCTTCTCCTTTTATTTTTAATTAAAAAAATTAATGCCAGTGCTACTAACATATTTTAGAACATATTATAGAATTGACTTATTTGGTCTCCTCTTCTAAGTGTCTAGTAGAGATGCTGATGAGTAAGTATAACTTTTGAAAGGTAGTATCAGCTCTGCATAATGAAGAATTGTGGCTGGGCACTGTGGTGCACACCTGTAATAGCTACTCGGGAGATTGAGGTCGGATGGGTAGGATGATTCAGTTTTCAAGGCCAGCCTCCTCTTTGGGGAGACCCTGTCTCAAAAAAAACCAACAACAACAAAGGGCTGGGGACGTAACACAGTGAGAGAGCACCTCTGGGTTTAATCTTTAGTACTGAAAAACAAGAATTGTACAAGCAGTTTATTATTTCTTTCCTTTTAACTTCCAAAGAAGGAATACTCTTACTGTTAGAGATACATTGTGAATGCCTCTCTGGGGGAGAATTAGAGTGGGAAAATTTTCCCTTATACTTTTATGAATTTATTAAGTATAGTTAGTTCAGTCCTTTAATAAAATAAATCAAAATATGGTTGAGTATTAAATATAAAAAGTTATTGCTATAACCTTTAGATTATACTATACACAAAAAGTAAAATTGATACTGTAGATGTGAGTGCTTGGAAGGCTGAAATAAAAGGATTACAGGTTTTAGGCCAGCCTGAGCAACAGGTTGAGACCCTCAGCAACTTAGTGAGACCTTGTTTCAAAATAAAAAGGGCTAGGGATGTTACTTGGAGGTAGAATGCCCTTGGGTTCAATGCCCAGTAAAGACAGACAAGATAGGTGTTTGATTGTTTAAAGCTTGTAAGATATTAAAATTTACTGTAATATACCGTATGTTACCTAAATATTTTCACCATATACATGCTAAAGTTATTTCTGCTGTCACTTCAAGAAGCTAATTTTCAAGGTTTATACTTGGTAATATTTTTTAAGAGCATATACATGAATAGTCCATAGATGCTTTTAAAACAACAAACATTACCATAATTTAATTGTGTTTATCTTTCTTTTCCTTGTTGACTTCTGTGAATTGTCTTTTTCTGGTTCATTAGTTTAATGTAATGTTTAGTAGTTTGTTGTGACTATTCACTTGTAATCGCTGTCGTTTTTAGGGAATGTGACTGTATAATCTCACTGTGCTGCTTGAAACTGTTTTGCTGTGTGAACAGCTTTCTCATGAGACTAGTTACTGAAGCATTTTAAGTCAGCTGAGGAGAAGCGTGTGTGTGCGTGTGCGTGTGCGTGTGCGTGTGCGTGTGCTGTGGGCCCTCAGTGGTTGAGTGAGAGGGTCCTGACACCTTTCCTGCGGCTCAGCTGGCGAGGGCAGGCCTTGCTCTTGTCACATCACGTTCCCTTGCATGCGGCTCAGCTGGCGAGGGCAGGCCTTGCTCTTGTCACATCACGTTCCCTTCCATGAGGGACCGGCCCGCTGTGCGAGTAGAGCGCGCGTCCCTCTCCTCCCCGCAGGCTCTCTCCACCCTGACCTTCTTGTGGGCCAGACCCTTCTGCTGTCGCCCATGGGAGAGCTGTGCCAGCACGGGAAGTGGGCTGGTGACTGGTGCACACTCTCCCTCGACGTGTCTGGGTGTGCACTGTATTGATTTCTAGCAGGGGATTCTAAGGCCGAGTGGCGTAGCCTGTAAGTTCTCCTGCCATGTCCCTCTATTTTGTCAGTGACCCAGTGCTATAAAACTGACCTTTGGGATTTTAATTTTTCAAGGTATAGTTTTCAGTCATATAATGTCTCAGAACCAGAGAACTGTTTTTTTGTTGTTTTTATTGTCATTTGTGGAAAATAAAAAGAAAGAAAAGATAGAAAATACATAAGGAAGAAAATGTTCCTATAGGGCAGTAATAAGTTAGCTTAATGTGAGAAAAATTATTTTCAAAAGGCTGTGAATCAAAAACTAAATAGAGTATGAGAATTTTATGTCTTTAAATGAACTACTACTGTCATTTAAAGGAAACTCATGCTGAGAGCAATATTTATTGAAGAGTAATAGATAAAGATAATTCAACTGAAAACTAATTGCGAACTTTATTACAGAAATGCCTTTTGCTTTGGCATATTCTGTTTGCTTAGAATTTAGGGCTATTTTACTTAACTAGCACTTTGTTAATCTTAATTCTGTATCTATATTTAAATTTAAAGCTAAAAAACAACTTCAGTACAGAATAAATGTACAAACAAAATGTACAAGCAAAGTATAGGAGGAAACTTAGTTGGGCATGGTGGCGCACACCTGTAATCCCAGTACTTGGGAGGCCAGCCTCACCAACTTATGAGGCCCTCAGCAACTTAGTGAGACCCTGTTTCAAAATAAAGAGTAAAATAGGGCTGGGAGTGTAGCTCAGAGATAGAATGTCCCCGGGTTCAATCCCCAGTACCAGAAACAGTAGTAGTAGTAGTAGTAATAATAATAATAATAATAATAATAATAATAACAACAACAATAATAAATAAAAGGAAACTTCCTCCAAGTACACCTGATACATGAGGCAGGTAGCTCCTGCCTCAGTTTCTCTGATTAAATGGTTATAGATTTCCTCTCAGTAGGATTTTTTTTCTTGGTGTATGTGGTACTAGGAATTGAACCCAGGGATAGTTTACCTCTGAGCTACACCCCCAGCCCTATTTTATTTTTTATTTTGAAACAGTGTCTCACTAAGTCGTGGAGGGTCTCACTAAATTGCTGAAGCTGGCAGTGAACCTGCGACCCTCCTGTCCGAGCCTCCCAAGTACTAAGATTATAGGTGTGTGCCACCATCCCCAGCTTCCTAGTAGGAATTTTAAAAATTATAGTGTTTCTATGAATCTTGGAGTAAACAACTACAATACCACCTTTTTACATAACCAAATAAAATAC
The DNA here is from genome assembly GCA_004027185.1 of Glis glis. Lineage (NCBI taxonomy): Eukaryota > Metazoa > Chordata > Mammalia > Rodentia > Gliridae > Glis > Glis glis. The sequence goes on from PVJS01000314.1 coordinate 101,082, forward strand.
TTTAAACCTAAAAACTGTACTGGAAAGCCGGGCGTGGTGGCACACGCTTGTAATCCCAGTACTTGGGAGGCAGAGACCAGAGGATTTGGGTTCGTGGCCGGCCTCAGCTACTTAGTGAGGTCCTCCACAACTTCATGAGACCCGGTTTCAAAATAAAGGATAAAAAATAGGGCCGGGGGTGTAGCTCGGAGGTAGAATGCCCCTGGGTTCAACACCCGGTACCGCACCAAAAAAAAAAATTGTACTGGAAGATTAGATAATTCCTATTTGAATCACAAGGTACTTAAAGATATTTCTGTATTTTAGATTTATTATTGTATTGCCATTGTATCATTAAATTATGTAGTTAATAGTATTTTGAGTTAATCAGTTTATTATTATATAACAACCAGTTTATATATATATATATATATATATATTTTTTTTTTTTTTACGGTACCGGGGATTGAACGCAGGGGCGTTCTACCTCTGCGCTACGCCCCTGGCCCTATTTTTTTTTATACTTTATTTTGAAACCGGGTCTCACGAAGTTGCGGAGGGCCTCACTAAGTAGAGAGAGAGAGAGAGACAGGGAGAGAGAGAGCGAAAGAGCTGAGGCTGGCCGCAAACCCAGATCCTCCGGTCTCCACCTCCCAAAGTACTGGGATTACAAGCGTGCGCCACCACGCCCAGCTCATATATTTATAAAAGATAAAACCAGTGTAATAATATTTTATCCTCATGATGGGTGAGTTTTATTTGCCAAAATGGCGTCTTGTGGTTTTTTTTTTTTTTTGCGGTACTGGGGATTGAACCCAGGGATATTCTACCTCCGGGCTACACCCCCAGCCCTATTTTTTATTCTTTATTTTGAAACAAGGTCTCGCTAAGTTGCGGAGGGCCTCACTAAGTAGCTGAGGCTGGCCGTGAACCCGGATCCTCTGGTCTCAGCCTCCCAAGTACTGGGATTACAAGTGTGTACCACCACGTCCGGTGACATCTTATTTTTTGTACACACCTCTGCGGTCCTGTTTTAGGTCAGAGTTACAAAAGTTCTTTATTTATAATGTGTGGGAATGTATATATGTATATATTTATTCTCCACCAACTCCAAAAATGTGTAAGTACTTCTGTAGGTATAAGGTAGTGCTTAGCCTGAGAGTCTGTGAAGATGACTTCAGGCTTGGGTGTACTAAAGAGTTTAAAGTACAAGGAAGGAAGCAAAGGTTTGCATGTCTAATGTAAGTCAGAGTGCAGGGATGTAGTTAAGGGATGCCCGCACTGAAGATAGGTGAGGCTGGCCAAAGTTGATTTTCTTTTAAATACATTTGTGTTATCAAACCTGGTTTTTAAAATGTCTTATTGGAATCATGTGTTATACATCTTTTAAGTTCCTTAGAGAACACTTAAAAAACCATTAGTGAAGAGAACAAGGTTTTGTCCTTTTCATCCCCCCTTCCTTTTAAGTTTCAGGATACCCAGTAGTGAGGTTCGTTTTAATAACCTGAATGTGTCGTGTTATATATATAAGTGTAATGTTTATTTTGAATGAACATTTATTCTATCCTTGATCTTTTTTTCTTTATATTTCTTTTCCAAGTTTCCTTGAGTATTGTTCAGCTGATGTCTCTTTTTTCTCTTTTCAAACTTTTCTTTCCTTACTAAACTCTTTTAGATAGTATGGAAACCATAGGCTCTTCTGGAATGACTCTTAGATGTCTCCTTAAACTAATTTTATGTAAATATTCTTGCCATTTAAATACTAGACGGAATTATTTCTTAGAAGCTGAGTCATTAAAGTTGGTATTCTCTCTGAGCCACTGTTCAGGAGAGAGGAGGCTTAATTTCCTGTCATTAGCTTCAGTCTTAGGATCCTAAGCTAATGGACTCTTTTAATACACCATCATTTGTTTTCTTCCGGTCATAGCAAAGGAAACTTTATGGGTTACCTATGTATCCTTTGGAACACTGAATATATATAAAAATTTTTGAAACTCACCATGCTGTTAAAAGGATAACGCAGATTTTTATAGTTAAAACCTAAAAGAGTGTTTATATTGGCAGCTTAAATCAAAATCTGATGATTGTTTATTAGGTCACACTTGCAAAATTTGTTTTAGTCAGGCATGCATTTCATTAGGACTCTTAGTTTTCAATATTTCCTTTCAAGTTCCAATACATCCAAAGTCTATAATTAATATATTTATCAGCATATAAACCTTCAGTGAAAAATAACTCTCATCAACCTAGTGAGACCCTGTTTCAAAATAAAAATAAAAAATAGGGCTGGGCATGTAGCTCAGAGGTAGAATGCCCCTGGGTTCAATCCCTGGGACCACCAATAAAATAAAATGTCTTTCTTTAGCAGAGATGAAAAAGATGGAGAATGAGAATAGGAGCAGGCTTCATAGGATTAAGTTTAAATCAGAGCATAGATAAAAAAAAATACATTATAAAATATTCCAGTAAGTATAATATAGAAGCATTACAAAATTAATTTGAAAGCTTTGATTTAGTAACCATGTGAGTAGATCTACACATTAGATTGAATGATAAATCTCTTCTTTCTATTTGGAAGATACCCATAACTTTGTTCTGTTTTTTTCTGATAATTTTATTTGCCTTTTAGAATTTCTTATTCTGGTTTCAGTAGATGCTGAGATGTGTGTGTGTGTGTGCGCGCGCACATGCATGCATCCATACATCCGGGGGTGTTCTACGACTCTGAGCTACACCCTCAGCACCCCCCTTTTTTCCATAAAACAGGCTTTCACTAGGTTGCTGAGGGTCTCACTAAGCTGCTGAGGCTGTCCTTGAACCTACCATCCTCCTGTTTGAGCCACCCAAGTACTGGGATTCCAGGTGTGCGACACCATGCCTGCTAGATGTTGAGTTTTTTTGTTGTTGTTTTGTTTTGTTTTTGTGGTACTAGGGACTGGACCCAGGAGTATTCTACCTCCAAGCTACACCTCAGCCTTTTATTTTTCGTTTTGAAACAAGTCTCATTACGTTGCTGAGAGTCTCGCTATATTGCTAGGATGCTATTTTTAAGCAATAAATTTAAATTAATTTAATGATATGTATTATTGAGTCAGTTAAGATAGGAATTGTCACACAAAGAAACACCTGGCATATACAGAACATACTAGCAAATGAAAAGAATACTTTTTGGGTTCTTATTATGTGAACAATATATGCTGTTTATACATTACGAATTTCTCATTTCAATACAGTTTCTAGCCGGGCGTGGTGGCGCACGCTTGTAATCCCAGTACTTTGGGAGGCAGATACCGGAGGATCCGGGTTCGTGGCCAGCCTCAGCTCTCTCTCTGTCTCTCCGTGTCTCTCTCTCTCTCTCTCTCTCTCTACTTAATGAGGCTTCCACAACTTCATGAGACCCGGTTTCAAAATAAAGTATAAAAAAAATAGGGCCGGGGGTGTAGCGCGGAGGTAGAACGCCCCTGGGTTCAATCCCCGGTCCACAAAAAAAAAAACAAAAACAAAACAAAAAAAAAAATACAGTTTCTACTGTATAACATGTGGAGCTGCCCTTGTTTTTTTTTCTAACTAATTCATACTGTTTTCCACAAATATCAGAAGTTTCATTGTACAAATGTTTGCAGAAAAAAAACTTTAAAGAAAAAAATATATTTTTGGATAAGCTGATGCTTATCTTTTTAAAATCTTATTAAGCTTGGCTATTCTGTTTCTCATCCTAGTGCATGTATTTTAGGAAACAGTTGACTGTACAGGTTGGCCTTCGCTTATTTCATGTCCTTGGGACTAGAAGTATTTCACATTTGGGGATTTTTAGGATTTTAGAATATTTGCATATACACAATGAGTTATGTTGGGGACAGAACACAAACCTAAAAAGAAAAATTTTCATTTATGTATATATACCTTACACATATAACCTGAAGATAATTTTTTTGTTTTTGTGGTACTGGGGAGTGAACTCAGCGGCATTCTGCCTCTGAGCTACACCTGCAGCCCTGTTTTATTCTTTATTTTGAAATAGGGTCTCACTAAGTTGCAGAGGGCATAAGTAGCTGAGGCTGGCCATGAACCTGTGATCCTCTTGGCTCAGCTTTCCAAGTACTGGGATTACAAGCATGCTCCACCATACCCAGCTATGAAGATAGTTTCCTACAATATTGTTAGTGTGCCTACATTTTTACTGTGGCCCATCACGTGAGGTCATGTATAGAATTTTCCATTTGTACCACAAAAAATCATTGCTCAAAGTTTTGGATTTTGGAGCATTTCAGATTATAGATTTTCAACTTAGGGAAGCTTGACCTTGTTATCTAAAGGAACACTTTAAGCCTATTCTGAAAATAATCACATGAACATAATGCCTTGAAAAAATTATATGTGGAACAGTAGTGTGTGATGTGTCATGACGTGATGAAAAGATCTAGTTGTACCTCTTGTTCTTTGTTTTTTTGTTTTTTTTTGGTTTTTTTTTGCGGTACCGGGGATTGAACGCATGGGCATTCTACCTCCGCTCTACACCCGCGGCCCTATTTTTATACTTTATTTTGAGACCGGGTCTCACGAAGTTGCAGAGGGCCTCACTAAGTAGACAGAGAAAGAGACAGGGAGAGAGAGAGAGAAAGAGAGACAGTGTGTGCACGCGCGTGCGCGTGCGCGAGCTGAGGCTGGCCGCGAACCCGGATCCTCCGGTCTCCGCCTCCCAAAGTACTGGGATTACAAGCGTGCGCCACCACGCCCGGCCTACCTCTTGTTCTTTGTGACCTTAACCTAAACGTGTTACATGACCTTTCCTTATCTGTAAAGCGGGATGATTAATACCTCTCTTGAGAGTAAGCGTGAGAATGAAGGGAGGTGATGAATGTAGTTCTTTGTACTGTACTCACATTATGCTCAGTGATTCTGTGTTCCACGAGGGCAGGGGCCCTGTCCGCCTCTTCACTGTTGTAGCCCTTTGGACCTAACGCAGTGCCTGGCAAATAGTAAGGGATCAGTAAATATTTTTTGGTGGTTTTCCTACCTTTTTGCGTTGGTAAATAAAAGAAAAAAACAACTATCTGACATTTCTTAAAAAGTTGATATCTTCACTATAAATTGCTTCTGTTGGTCCATAGCTTCAACTAAGTTCTTTTTAAAGCTTATCTTTTATGCAATTACCTCATTCCTTGAAAGTCTTTCAAACCCACATTTTACATAATTAAAAAATGTTACTTCGTACTTTGAAGTCGCAGAAGCTTTCATATCCACTTTTAGGAGTATCTCTATTCCAAAACCTTACCTATGGAAGTAACCGAATTGAGTGTTGACTTCCCATTTTAGGGTAGTCTTTTTTGAGACACATAGGAATGTAAATGGTAGATTTTCTAAGTTTCTCTCTCTTGAAAATGTGGTAAAGGGAAAATGTCTGTTTTCTCCTTTGATTATCACTAGTAACAGTTATCAGTCCATGTGGTTGAAATTATGGAAGTGAGAGACCCAGGGTCTGGTCCTGCCTTAGCTACTTCTAAGTTGTGTGTCATGAGCAAGCCTCTCGACTTCTCTGAGAATGTGTCCTCATTAATAAAATTAGTTAAGTCCTACCTCTCAGAACTCTGGGGTCCTCAAATGAAATAATAGAAAGTGCTACGTCAGAGTTCCTAACTTTGGCTACCATATACTCCTTTTGCCATCTGGTGGAGCTGTTTCTGTGTTTCTAAATGCATAGATGTAAAATACTTAGAGTTATGAATCCCAATTATATTGAAATACAGTTATCAAAATATTTTAAAGTGATGTAGTATATCATTCTTTATTAACATGCTAAATAAAACAGTAATGTTTTGGGTTTAATAACTAGTAATTTTGAAGAAGTGATGACTGAAAATGATGTTTTGAGATATTGATAGTAACTATTATGTAATTTCTGTTGGTAACAAAAATCACCAGCATTGCTAATACTACTGTGGTTTGTTGCCTGTATTTATATAGTTAGTGAAAATAATGTAATTGTTTCTTCTCATCCAAGTTCAGATAGTCCTTGAATTCTATCACCTCTAAGTATAAGATGCCCTGTGATACATTAATGCTACTCATTAACATGAACAGTATATATTAAATGACATATCTCAATTCAGGGTGTTTAAAATATATTTTTCCAGATATCTTGAAAATTCTTTGGGATTTAGTTTCATTAATACTAATTTTCGGACTTTTAGTATCAAGACAGTTAATTGCATTTCCAAAGAATCTTAAGTTTGGGGTACAAATCTTATATGCAACCTATATAACTGATTCTATCTCAAATGACTGTTTCTAGAGCTGTTATTTAAAAGGAATTAAACTTCTCTTCTAAAATTATTACCAGGATCAGCCAAGATCTTGCTCTCATTGCTCGGGAGATCAACGATGTAGCAGGAGAGATCGATTCAGTGACTTCGTCAGGCACTGCCCCGAGTACCACAGTAAGCACTGCTGCCACCACCCCTGGCTCTGCCATAGACACTAGAGAAGAGGTAGGAGATCTTCATGGAGAAATGCATAAGGTTCTTTTCTTTATTTCTTTTGCTTTTAGCTTTTTGCTTAGTTTATTTTAGTTGTGTCCATTCTCCCTGTTTGCATGAAACTGCATTTTCCAACTTTGCTTTAACAAATTTCTTTTATGTTTTTGTAAGAAAACTAGTAAAGGCTAACATTTGGTCTACTATTAACATGAAGGTGGAAAGTCATTTAGAATAAGCACTTTGCCTGCTAATTCTGGTCATAGCTGTACTTGAAATGTGAATATAGATGATGTCTGAAAAGCAAACATAATTGGATACCTGATTGTGTAAAGTCTCTGTGAAGTTTGACTTTGAAAATATTCCAGTTAAACAGGTGTTTTCACTGCTAGTTAATGAGCCAGTAGTTCTAATAGCAAAGAAAGAAAAACTCTACAGTTTTCACTATTATAAATGACAATTATGTTAATGAATTCACAAGGATAATTTTAAAACTGAAATGTATATGTACATATACATGTAGATACACAAAATACATATATATTCAGAGTATCATGAACTCTGGAATATAAGTTAGCATGTGTAGACTGTTGCCCATCCAAAACCAGGGCCTCCTGCAATAATTCAGGGCCACCATTTGTATAATGTTACATAAAATGCCCTTCAACCTATAAAATCAATGGTACAGTATCCATGAGGGATTGGTTCTAGGACACCTCTCCCTCTCCTGCGGATACCAAAATCTGAGGATGTTTATGTCCATTATATTAAAATGATACAGTATTTGCATATAACCTATGCATAGCTTCCTGTATTCTTTAAATAACCTGTAGATTATTTATAATACCTAATACAATGTCTGTATTATGTAATTGTTATATTGTATTGTGTGGGGAATAATGACAAGAAAAATAGTCTGCACATTTTCAGTACATACACAATTTTTTTGTTTTTAAAAATATTTTCAAGCTGGACATGGTGGTGCACACCTGTAATCCCAGTACTTGGGAGGCTGAGACAGGAGGATCTCAGGTTCGAGGACAGTCTCAGCAAGTAGTGAGACTCTCATCAACCTGGCGAGACCCTGTTTCAAAATAAAAATAAAATAGGGCTGGGGGTGTAGCTCGGAGGTAGAATGGGTTCAATTCCCAGTGCCACCAAAAAAAGAAAATATATTTTCAGCTGGACATGGTGATGCACGCCTGTAATTCCAGGTAGGAATTGGGAGGTTGAGACAGCCCCCAATTCGCAAATTCAAGGCCAGCTTTGGCAACATAGTGAGACCCTGTTTCAAAATAAAATAAAAAGAGCTGGTGGGGGTGTAGCTTAGTGGTAGAGTGCCCCTGGGTTCAATTCCCAGTACCACCAAAAAAAAGAGGAAGAATATTTTCAGTCTTGAGTTGATCAGATCCCTGGCTATGAAGAGTTGACTGTACTCCGGTCATGTTGACTGTTCTGATCTGGAACAGAAATGCACGCAGAGGATCGACATTTCAAAGAACGAATGTGTGTACTTCAGGGGTTGGCAAACTCTTGCCTTACTGCCTGTTTTTGTATGATCTAAAAACTGGAAATTTTTTTTATATTTTAAGTGATTGAAGAAATCAAAAGAAGTATAATAATTCATAACGTGAAAATTATATAAAATTCACATTTCAGTGTCCATAAAGTTTTATTGCAACATATCCATGCTATGAATATGTTCTAACCATTGTCTATAGCTGTTTCTGTGCTGGAATGGCAGAGTCAGAGATTATATGGTGGTCAAGCCCAACATATTTATTATCTGTCCTCAGAAAAATTTTGCCAGCAGAATAGCCCCTTTATAATTGATGCTGGTGGCTCCACTTCCTAAACCTTATAATATAATGTTCTAAGTAGTAGCCCCAAATGGCTAGCCTTTTTAACAGATTTAATTCTGGCAAACTATGCTAATATTTTCTTCTGTTGCTTTTTGTGACATTCCTTCTTTAATCTAGTTCCTTAATGATTACTTTTTGTTTGTTTGCTTTTCCTTCATATGTTGTCTAATAAAAGATATTTCATCAATCTGTGTAGTTTTGTTACCACATTGATCAATTGTAATGGTATATAAAGTCATCCTGATTGGTAAGAAACAAAAGGATCTTCTTGGTGGCAAGACGTACACATTTCTCTGATACATTTATAATGATATTATTCTTTCAGCTTTCTAACTAAATTTTACCTAATATGATTATACATTCATTCAGACCCAGTCGAATGACTCAAACATTTCATTGAATAGACTTCCATCTTCCCTGTTTTGCTTTATTTCAGAATATTATACTAGACTTGATTCCCTCTTCAGTAAACCTGAGTTACTTAGTATTATATGTCTGCAATTTGCACTGTAGATGGCAGTATGTCATTTTTACTGGAATATGTAATTTCTGTAGCACTGTTAAAAATTTATTTGACTAAGACTAAGATACTTATGTGGATATAAAACTCTTCCTTTTGTAAACTTAATTGGAATTTGTAATTTGTGTATCTTGTGAAGAAATTTGGCACCTGGATTTGGGGAGGAAAAAAGGAACAAACAAAATAGAAAACTAAAAGAAAATGAAACGTTACTTTATACTGGTCAGGTGATGTGAGTAAGATGAACCCATTGTCCATCTACGTGGCTCAGAGTTTTTCTATCTAGCATCTGGTTTTCATTTCGAGAAAATTTATTCATAGAAGAATTGAATTTACTGTAGTTATTAATTTTGGATTCCGAAAATAAGATCTATGTAGATGAACATCTATTTTACAAAGAAAACACGTTTGATGTACTTATTTTAAAAAGTAATTGGTTTATTGAAGATACCATGCTTCTGTTACTACTTGAGAATGAATAACTTCTGTCTAATCATAAAAAATATAATGCCAATCTATACTTTTCCAAATCATTCTGTTCTCATAAGTGTTTGCTTTTGTCCTCTTAGTTGGTTGATCGTGTTTTTGATGAAAGTCTCAACTTCCGAAAGATCCCTCCATTAGTTCATTCTAAAACACCAGAAGGAAACAATGGTCGGTCTGGTGATCCAAGACCTCAGCCAGCAGAGGCGCCTGATCACTTAACAATTACAAGACGGAGGACCTGGAGCAGGGATGAAGTAAGCGAGCCATCCGTGTTCCCGGGGCAGAGGGAGGTGTACCCTGTGAGTGGGGAAAGGAGCGCTATGCAGTTCAGAAGGCTGAGGGGAAAGTAGCTATCCTGATAGAGAAAATGAAATTTCATCCCAGCATCACTTCATATACAAAGAATTAATTCCAAATTAAGTTTTTTTAAGTGGCAAAAGCAAAACTGTAGTACATAAAATATTTATACAAGAACTCCTGTTTTGCAGCATTCTCATTGTACTCCCCTTCAAGTTGGTAACATGGCCCTGCACTGGGGGACAGTGCTGGAAAACAGATGATAGAGGACTTAGAATACAAGCCTAAGACTTTGGAAGTTAATGTGTTTTCTTGCTAAAGTTTAATATTCAGTCTGATAATGACTTTTTTATAATTCTATTGGTACATCGTAATTATGCAACATAGTGAGATTCAAAGTGATGCGTTTATATATTTATGTGTTCATATTACAGGCCCTTGAACAGTTCTCAACTACATAGTACATCAGACTAGAAAGTTACTCCAACTGGAATTCTACTCATGTAGCATATTTAAAGAAAACTAGTTTTGACTTCTAAAAATAAACAATATACTTAGTATGCTCTAAGTTATTTATACCTTCCCTTTTATGATAATTTGAATGGAAATATGAGAGTCGGGGTCATAATAGTAGTTGAAGATAGGATAAAATATTAGATTGTGTTTTGAAAATGGTATGGCAAAATAATGTGGAAACTTGACAAGTTATTTAACAACGGAACTCCTTTTTGTTTTAGTGTTTATATATCTCAGTTTAGTTATACATAGGATATTCTAATTACTTTCTTCACTTTTTAAAATAAAATTAGCTCAAATACTAAATGCCTCTAGTGTAAATTGTGACAAATATTCTTCATAGTTGTACAATACAGTGGTCATATTTTAATATCTACTTTTTTCTTTGGATGTTTCAGGTCATGGGAGATAATCTGCTACTGTCATCTGTCTTTCAGTTCTCTAGGAAGATAAGACAATCTATAGACAAAACAGCCGGGAAGATCAGGTACTTTCTGATAACACAACATCCTTGCTTTAACAGTTACCTCTTCCAGTTTTCACGCCTGCTGCCGCAGCTTTAGGGAGCTAGTGAAAGCATTGGAATTGACTTACTGTTGCCTTTACCATCTTCCTTACTTTTTAGATGTAAGTAATGACCATAAGCTAACCAAATGTCGTAGATAACTAGCCCCTTTATAATTGAGAATTAACAGCTGTAATCACATAGATTCACTTTATTAATAACCAGAAGCATTTTCCTTTTCCACAAAATAATATTTTAAATTTACAGAGTTTTGAGAGTTTTTTTGTAGGACCTCAGACTTTAGTAGAGTGTCATCTTCCTCATTGGTTAAGGGGACAGTCTGTGAACTCTTATAAGACTCGGGAAATTTATGAACAGCTACAGACTGTACAGTTTTAGTTACATGTTTTAAAATGCCTTTCATTATTTCTATTGCATGGTAAGAATTTTTTCAATATCTGGCCCCTTCACTAGCCTGAATCTTGTGCACAGGGACTATGTTGTATTGAACATTACATTCTACAGTTCCTTGCATGAGAAATGTACTTCATCAGCATTTGTTGAAATGAATAATTGAAAGAAATGACTTTGTTTCTTTTTGCTTGACTATTATTAGAAAGGAGACGTTGAAAAGAGAAATGGAAAAAGTCAGGACTTTAATTACTGAGCTTTTGGGGAGTGAGAAAGGTAAAGGGGAGAAGGATCTAGTAAGATGTAGAGAGAAGAGGGCTAGTCTAATAGGCAGAGAAGATTGAGGGCGTGTTTCTGCCTTGCCGCCCTGCTGTGACCTGGGACACGCTGCCTGCTGTCTTCTGGCCCCGGCTGCATCATCTTGCTGAGAAGACATATACTTTCCCTGACTACTCAGAGAGCCATTGTAAGGGAAAGAGAATGGAATCCTCATTTGTGAACACACATACATAGCATTTTTAGTTTTTTAACTGTAATATTACTCCTCTTTGCTTTTTCTCAAAGTGAAATTTCCCATCTTTGGAATGCATGGTTAATCTTGGGGAAAATTTGTCCCACAGTAAATACCTATCAAGTATTATTCTATAACTTTAAATTTATTAGTAATCCAAAATATAGAATTAAAGCTTTTATAAAATAATGCTTCAAAATCCATTGACCAGCTTTATCTATTTCTAAGTTGTTTACTTTTTTCCTATTTTATTTTTATTTTGAAACAGGGTCTTGCTAGGTTGATGAGAGTCTCACTACTTGCTGAGGCTGTCCTCAAACCTGCTATCCTCCTATCTCAGCCTCCCAAGTACTGGGATTACAGGCGTGCACCACCACGCCTGGCTGAATTAAAAATTTTTAATAAAGGGCTAAAACTGAGACTGAAAAATACAGACCACTGGGGCTTCTCATTTCTCCAGCTCTGATCTGCTGTTGTTCAGGGGTCTACTCAGGCCCATGTCTGCCTCCTTTCTTTTTTTTTTTGTGGTACTGGGGATGGAACCCCGGGGCATTCTATCTCCAAGCTACACCCCCAGTCCTATTTTTTTTATTCTTTATTTGGAAACAGGGTCTCACTCAGTTGCGGGGGGCCTCACTAAGTAGCTGAGGCTGGCCGGGAACCGGATCCTCCAGTCTCAGCCTCCCAAGTACTGGGATTACAAGCGTGCGCCACCACGCCCAGCTACTACCTCCTTTCTGAGTAGACCTGAAGACCCATCTAAGTAGCCTTCCTGCAGCAGCTCCCCACTCCAGGTGGCCAGGCGGGAGTTCCAGACCAGTGTTGTCTCCCGGGACAGTGACACAGCAGCCACGTTTATTGGTGCTGGGGCCGTCACAGTCGGTGTGGCTGGATCAGGGGCTGGCATCAAATGGTGTTTGGCAGCCTGATCATTGGCTCTGCCAGGAGCCCATCCCTCAAGCAGCTCTTCTCCTGTGCCGCCCTGGGCTTTGCCCTGTCTCAGGTCATGGGGCGCTTCTGTTTGATGGTCACCTTCCTTTCCTCTTTGCCATGTGAGGCTCCGTGGGGGTCGCCCACCCGTCTCTGGTGCTTCGACTCCATGCTGTTCCTGGTGCTAGAGTGTGCTGACCTTTACCATTAATACAACATCTCTCCAAAAAAAATTAAATACAGTGAAATCAGATCTGAACATGGTTTGTGAATTATAATACTCCATAAAAATATAATTTTGTGTTGCTTACATACTGAAATAATACATTCATCAGTGTTTGATTAGTATAATAACCATGGAAACACATCAAACATCACTTTTGTTGAATTGTAAGGTTAATCATCGAATTTAACAGAAACCATTACAATCATTTTTTCAAAAACTAAGTTTTTTCAAAAATTGTGCTTAATGTATTCTTTAAGAACAAACATTTTAAAAATGTAACAGCATTTTATATCATCTTCCAGCCAATTTTTGAAACTTAGAAGGATGGCCTGTATAGGGAAATTCTATTTGGTATGTTAAGAAATAGATTAGATTTTTCCTTTGTATCTTGAGTTTATACCTTTATATTCCTTAAAAATGTACTAGACCTTCTCCTCACTTTGTCTTCTAGAAGAATAATGATCTAAAATTCCTTATGTTAACAAGAATAGTGTAATCTGTACTATCTTATCCTGTTTTTCTATTTTTTAATTTATATCTTTTTATTAAAAGTAATATACAAGCGTGGCTAAAAACAAGTATTTTGCTGGGCATGGTGGCACACTCCTGTAATCTCAGTACTTTGGAGGCTGAGACAGGAAGATCACAAATTCAAGACCAGTTTCAGAACCTCGCAAGATCCTATTTCAAAGCCAAAAATAACAAGGGCTGGGGGTGCAGCTTAGTATATCATAGTTCAGTATGTACTGCCTCTGGGTTCAATACACACACAAAAAAAAAAAAAACAGAAAAATACACATATGCATATATCGTGTGTGCGTGTGTGTGTGCGCGCATGTGTGTGTGTGTGTGTGTGTGTGTGTGTGTGTGAGTGTGTGTGTGTGCACGCGCGCGTGGGTTTCTTCCCTCCTGGTTCATTTTTCTAAAAGGTCTGTACAAATAGGATCATAATATGTTTCCTCTCCTGTACCTTGGTCTTTTCACTTGATAATATCTTTACTTTTTCAAGAGTTTCACTGAAGTAAAAAGCAGTTGAATATTTGGCTTTACTTAGTGGAACACCTTATATATAAATAGGTTTTTTTAAATTACCTTAATGACTACCCTTATTGCTATCAGTTTTTTTTTCAAGATAATTTACCCTTATCAATTCTCACATATCCCTGTGAGTTTTAAATAAACTTAATTTCCCACAGAATAACAATTTTGTATTCATTCATTAACAAATAGTTAAGAATTGCATTCTAGGTGTACTTCATAATTAGACATCAGCAAAACAAAGACCTTTGCTCGGTTGGGATATACATTCTAGCATATTTGTTTGAATGAGTTAACTTGGGTTAACTGTTTCTGTGGCCTGATTTGTCTTAGTTTCATTATTTCATTTGAATATTATTTGTCTTTTATGAATCACAATTTCTGTTTCCACTAAAGCCCAATCAATCCCTTTTCCCTTTTTTTTTTTTTTTTTCGGTACCGGGGATTGAACCCAGGGGCGTTTTACCTCCGAGCTACACCCCCGGCCCTATTTTTTATCCTTTATTTTGAAACCAGGTCTCACGAAGTTGCAGAGGGCCTCACTAAGTAGCTGAGGCTGGCCACAAACTCGGATCCTCCGGTCTCCTCCTCCCAAGTACTGGGATTACAAGCGTGCGCCACCACGCCCAGCCCCCCTTTTCTTATTTTTAAAATCACTAGTTACATGGAAGAGATAAACAACAATATTAATTTCAATTAAGTAAATTGGAACCCTTATAAAATTTTAAAAGTTAGGGTTCATAATTGGTTTTAGAGAAATTAGTTGCATGCTATTTATAGACATTGCATTTCGTGAAGTGTGCTTGAGCTTGTAAGTGATCCCATTGTTTTTATGTGACTCGTGCTCAGTGAGTGAGTGATCAGCACTCTGATGCCATGTGAGATGAGGTGCGTTCTCCCTCGGTGGACCCGGCAGTCCCGACTCCTTTCACAAGTAGGCAGTCTCCTCAGCATCACAACCTACCCTCGTGTGCACATGCAGTGTGTGGCCCAGGACATGAGCAGTCTACCTGTGGGAGAGCACAACTGGATTTGTAAGGAAAGAAAATGAATCTCAGCTGACTCCTGATTACACACGAGCAGCATCCCTAGGCCCCAGTCACGGGCCTGCTTCTCGATGCCCAGAATCAAGCCTCCAGGTTGGCTCAAGTGTTCAGTGTAGTTGAGAACTATATATAATTATTATAATTTTTAATTTAATTCTACTAAAATTATATTCTAAAACTGGGGCATTATAGATGGATTATTAACCAAGGAATAAGTAAATGAAATAAACATTGGTTAAAATAATCTTATATAGGAATTGAGCTGGGGATATAGCTCAGTGGTAGAACGCTTGCTTGACACATACTAGGCCCTAAATCTATTCCCTAGCACTGCCAAAAAAAAAATCTTATTTAAGAACTAAGTCTCCAGATTCATTTGTTGATTGAATGATTTCAGTTGGATGTTATTTGTCCAGCACTGGTTTTGATGCCCTCACACTTGCGCACAGAGTGCTATAGACTGGTGATTACAATTTAGTGTAGTCAGGGTAGAAAGGGAAATAAAGGATGAGCTACTGTGGTGCCCATAGCAAGGGTCCTTGAGAAATTCAGAGAACGGTTCTTGGAGAAGTTGCCGTGCAGTTTAAGTCCTGAGGGGTTAGGGCTAGGAGAACGTGAGAGATGACATGGGAGAGATTAGGACGGATCAGCTTGGGCAGAATTTGATAAGGAATTTTGCAGTTATGAAAAGCTAACGTATCAAATGATTGTTCTTGATACACTCAATCTTATCCATAAAAATATCACAAGAGTCTCATTGCACAGCCCTGTGACTGCTGGAAAATGTTGGTTTCTCCTTTCCTATAAATGAATATACTGTTATATCGTCCCACCTACTGAAATACAGGTCCTCTTTTTCCTAATCCTAGATCCTTACCACTTGTTCACACAACAGATTTCATAAACTTCTTGCATCGTACCATTCTCTTGTGGACTATTTCTTACCACAGAGCATCTTTCTCATAGTCCGCATTGAAGTCACCCTTAGTCTCCCCCAAAGAAAAATAACTTCTGTAGCTTTGTCAGTTAGTTAAAATTGAGACCAAAGAGCACATAGAATGATTGATTGATTGATTGATTGATTGACTAATTGTTACCGTCTCAGAAAACTGGTTTGGCAAGTTTAAAAGATTCCTCAGTGACATTATATTTGAATACAGAATGTCCCCTCTATTGGAATCGCCTTCACTTTGAGCACCGAGTTTTACTATTTATAAAACACTTTGGCAGGGTTCGTGACGGAAGATACTAAAGAGAGGATAAAGCATCATTTCAACTATTAGAAAATGTATAATCCAGTAGCAAGGTGAGGCATACAGTGACAAACTGTTGTACAAGGTAGTTTATAATAGACTAGCGCCCAGTTAGAGTAAAAGGTAAAGGAAGGATCACTTTCACCTAGGATGATCAAGGAAGGCATGTGGCACAGATCACACAAAATTAGTTTTTGATAATCCAATCTAAGGGATAGAAGCCTGGGCTTCCCATGTGCTATGTGCCAGGTTAGCTCAGGGAACAACTGTCTTTAAGCTTTGTGCCAGAATTACAAACTCAGATGCTTGCTGGGGATCATTCTAAAGGTGTACATATTTAAATTATTTGAATACTTACTATGAACTCAATTTTAAAATATTTATAGCCAGGCGGGGTGGCGCACACTTGTAATCCCAGTACTTGGGAGGCTGAGACAGGAGGATTGCAGGTTCGTGGCCAGCCTCAGCTGCTTAGTGAGGCTCTCCGCAACTTAGTGAGACCCTGTTTCAAAATAAAGAATAAAAAATAGGGCTGGGGCTGGGGGGTGTAGCTCAGAGGTAGAATGCCCCTGGGTTCAGTCCCCAGTACTGCAAAAAAAAAAAATAAGAACTCCTATTTTACAACATTCTCATTGTACTCCGTGTGGAAGTGACCCCTTCAAGTTGCACAACATGCCCTGGCATTGGAGGACTGCCAGCTGCATGTGTAGAGGGACAGTGCTGGAGAATAGATGAGGGAGGACTTAGCGTACACACTGAATTCAGACTTTCCCCCTGCAACCAATGGCTTTACCAAAAGGATTTTAAGCCTTATAGTTAAATTATTGAAGGGAATAAACTTTGGAATTTAATGTTTTCTTGCTAAAGTTTAATTTTCTATCTGTAATGTTAATCTAAAAATAACTGATTTTTAAAATAATTTTGTTGGTGCATTGTCATTATTCAACATAGTGAGATTCAAAATGATGCGTTAATATATGCACACATCACTTGACTTTGAAAGGTATGATTTTTTTCATGAAAATTTATACTGATCTCCAAATAAAAACAGTCTGACCATTAAAGACTGTTCCAGAGTAATTTCTTGATGTGCTTTTTGGCTTCCTTGGTATTTAAATATTATATTAGAGTTCATTTCCTAAAGCCAAAATGATAGGTTCGACTTCTAAAATCCCTACCATAATATTTACAAATTATCTTTTTTTTTTTGGTACTGGGGATTGAACTCAGAGGTATTCTACTTCTGAACTATACCCCTAGCCCTATTTTTTATTCTTATTTTGAAACAGGGTCTCACTAGGTTGATGAGAGTCCCACTACTTGCTGAGGCCATCCTTGTACCTGTATCCTCCTGTCTCAACCTCCCAAGTACTAGGATTGCAAGCATGTGCTACCATGCCTGGTGCAAATTGTCTTTAAAAATAAGCTATTTATCTCTTCAAGGGGGCATTTTTTTTAGTGAGTCAGGAACTTTAAGTAACCATGCTATGCCATTTTCACCAAGCACAGGCACTCAGTAACTGTCTTCTGGCAAAACCTATGAATCCTTAGTGCTGTCTGGCTAAGCCCGGGCTTTCTTCACTGTGTAAGTCCATCGTGGTTCTGAGTTGGCCCATGAAGTCGTTATTTTTTAACTTCTCAGACCCAGTACTGCAAGGGCTCTTAAAAGAACATAATAATTTGCTTAGCTTAATATCATAGTCATTAGGGTAACAGCTCTTAGAAAGATGGCTGGCAAGGATGTATAGTCTTTTGAGTTTAGAAAACTAGAGTCTAGACCCATTATGGCCTTTGTTAAGCATGGTTATATGTAATTGTAAATGTTCTAGACTTGATTTTATGTTGATGGATTTCATATTTTTAAATAAAGTGGACTTAACACATTGACCTTTGAAGAAATTCCAGTAAGAATATTAATTTACTACTTAAATATTAATCAATTTCCAGTAGTAGTAGCTTATTTTCTTTTTTTTTTCTTTTTTTTTTTTTGCGGTACCGGGGATTGAACCCAGGGGCGTTCTACCTCTGCGCTACACCCCCGGCCCTATTTTTTTATACTTTATTTTGAAACCGGGTCTCACGAAGTTGCGGAGGGGCTCACTAGATAGAGAGAGAGAGAGAGACAGGGAGGGAGAGAGAGGGAGAGACACACAGAGACAGAGAGTCAGGGAGCCATGCCCAGCGTAGCTTATTTTCTTAATGTTATACAGTGTTGATTTTTACATAAGGCAGTTAAACTAGATTTGCAGATTGACTCACTGGAGAAATTTTTAAAGAAACCTAAAAGGGTGGCTAGTATTTACATCTTTCTAAAACTGCTGAGTTATGTCTCATAGATTCTGAAGTATTAGAGGAATATCATTTGAAAGGCAAATCAAAATTTTATGGTACTTTACAAGTTAAGATATTAGACTTTAGTTTCTAATAGAAGATAATTATCTTTATTGTTCATTTTTATCAAAAAGTTACAGTATCTTAATAGGTTTTATGCAAATATACTAACATAAATTAAAATTTTCAAAGAATAGCACAGTAGGTTGTCTGATTTCCAGTCTTTAAAGTAATGTTTATGCTTTGCTCTTTCAATAAGGCTGCTTTTTCCTGATTAGAGACGTTTTAACCGATAGTTGTTCATGTCTAACTCATCCTGTTTTCATCTTAACTTCATTTTACTTATGCTAATGCTGCATATATGTTATCAGAACAAAGTTGTGCTTTCTTTATTAGTAGCAGTTGTGTTGCTTTTTTTGTGTCAGGATCTCACTGTGTTGCCCCAGTTGGCCTTAAACTCATCACCCTTCTGCCTCGGCCTCCGAAGTAGCTAGGGTTACAGGCGAATACTACTTTGCCAGCTATAGCAGTTATGTTGTTAATTACAAATATTAGTTAAATTTGGGGGGTCATATCATTACCTATGTTTGTTTTACATTTAGTTTTCGATAAAGACTGATAAACATTGAAGAGTTTGTACACACATTAATAACCGTCCAGTTGCCTTGTTCATACCTGTCTTTCACATACATGAATTACTTGGTACTTTCGGCTCTGGATTTAGTTCTCAGTTCATACAGTGATTGTTTTGGTTTCTTCACTGTGTAGCTTGGAAATGATATGTGGTTTTTGGTATTATCATTGACAAAAATGTGGTCACCTTTTAAAATATGAAAGTAAAATGTTTTTTTTTATTTTATAGGATATTATTTAAAGACAAAGATCGGAACTGGGATGAAATAGAAAGCAAATTAAGAGCTGAAAGTGAAGTCCCTATCGTGAAAACCTCAAGCATGGTATGCTCATTCCCTTGAAGAGTAAAACATTTCAGTAGGTTTTTTTTTTAAGGGAAAATAACATACATATTTTAAGGTATTTGTTAGTTTACATTTGAAAACAAAAATATAAATGCACAAGTTTGGGAAGTTTTATTCCTTCAACTATCACTGGGCTTAAAGTTGATTATGTCAGTGGTACAGAGGGTATGAAGATGGAGGAACCTTATGTGTTTCTCACTATTACATATCATGTTGTGTGTGTGTGTGTATGTGTGTGTGTGTGTGTTACTGGGGATTGAACCCAGGGACATAACACCTGTGAGCTGCACCCCCAGCCCTACTTTATTTTTTTATTTTGGTCTCATGAAGTTGCAGAGGGGCTCACTAAATTGCTGAGGCTGTCCTTGAACCTGTGATCCTCCTGGCTCAGCCTCCCAAGTACTGGGATTACAAGTGTGCTCCACCATGCCCAGGCACAAATCTTGTTCTTACACGTTACAAATAAGCAATTTTGAAATAACCAAACTTAAATATTGACATGAGTTTTTCTCTTTTTTTATTATTTTGTAGAACTGGGGATTAAACCCAGGGGCATTCTACCTCCAAACTACACCCCCAGTCCTATTTTTATTTTTTTATTTGGAAGCAGGGTCTCGCTAAGTTGCTGGGGATGGCTTCAAACCTGCAATCCTCCTGTCTCAGCCTCCCAGGTACTGGGGTTACAAGCTGCACCACTGCACCTGGCTGCATTGTTTTCATTTACTTAATTCGGTGTTTTTCCCTTTTTTTTAAGAATCTGTATAGATTTTCATTGCTTGGAGTGTAACTCTACCATTAAGGTCGCAGCTTATATATCTTTCCAAAGAAAACTCTTAGGCACTTTGTTACAAAGTTATTCCAAGGTTGATCAATATACATTTTTCAAAATCTTTGCTTCTATAGTAGTAAATGACTTATTAAAGATTCTAATTTTGAATCTTGTTTACTGGATATCATAATTATTTCATATCATTTGCTACTAATGTAGTACCATGTAGATGAGGTTGTGTTCCAAATAGAATGTGAGTAAAGTTCATTGCTTGTCATTTGAAAATGTTTTATTTATGTAAGCTAATTTTTGTTATTGTTTTTCCTGCAGGAAATTTCTTCTATTTTACAGGAGCTGAAAAGAGTTGAAAAGCAGTTACAAGGTAAATTTACTACTAAATTAGGTTTTAAGAGCTAACAGTTAAGAACAAGTGCATTCAAAAAGATATTTCTTAAAATATTCTTATTATTGAGAAAATACTTAATTAGACTTTATGACATGTATAAAAATATAGTATTCTGCATATCCAAATTACCCATAAAAAGAAGTTTTAAAACCTGGTATAAAAAGTTAAAAATATACTAAAGTTAAATCTTGAATATATTTTAGTGCTTAGATTTGACAATAGGCTAGATGTAATAAACTATTTTCAGTATTATGTACAAATAATATATAAGATATATAAGGTAATAATAAAGTATATATACAGCTGGAAATGCTTATTGATCATTAGCATTATTTAATTTACAGTTCTTAAATTATATTGCTGGTGTAACTTCAAAGGAACTTATATTCTAATGCAGATAAAATTTACTTGGATGGACAAGATATGAATGCATATTGGCTATAGGGACTAGAAGAGGAAGGAAAGAAGAAAAAGAAAGTAACAGTTTGTCTCCTAAGCTCTGACAGACAGGTTGCTTTGGTTGGTGCCAAATGTTGACCATGCATTAGTTCCTGTGCATGTCTTGGCCTAGAGTCCCTGTGGTTCTCCACACAGGTTGCAAAGCCCTCTGCTGATGCTACACAGCCTTTGCTGATTGGACAATTACAGGCATAATATGTTGGTCCTACCTAAGAGATACTTTTTTTTTTTTTGACACTGGGGATTAAGCCCAGGGACATTCTACCTCCAAGCTACACCTCCAGCCCTTTTTATGTTTTAAAACAAAATCTCACTACATTGCTGAAAGTCTCACTACTTGCTGAGACTGTCCTCCAATCTTCTATCCTCCTCTCTCATCCTCCCAAGTACTGGATTATAGATGTGTACCACCACACCTGGCCTTTTTTTGGGTGGGGGTACTGGGGATTGAACCAGGGGTATTGTACCTCTGAGCTACACTCCAGCCCTTTTTATTTTTTATTTTGAGACAGGGTCTCACTAAGTTGTGAAGGGCCTCACTAAGTAGCTGAGGCTAGCCTTTAACCTGCGATCCTCCTGTCTCAGCCTCCTAAGTACTGGGATTACAGGCCTGTGCCACCACGCCTGGCCCTAAAGGATTCTTGACCTTTGTTTGGGTCCATCACACCTAAGCGTTATGCTATGCCCCACAAGTAAATGTGGCTTGCTCATGCAGTGGCTGTGAACTGGTAGCATGGGGCTATAGTTTTGAAAAGGCTGCTAGGCGATTCTTATATACAGGCACTGCTTCTCCCAGCTCCTTACGCTGCCTAGTACCAAACTGAAAATCAGTTTACGAGCTTCTCTTGGGATTGGAGCTGGTCTTTCGCTGGCCTCTCCCATGACGGCGGCGAGATGCTTGGCCTGCCTGGTGTTGGTCTCTGGACGATGAGAGGGTGCTCAGCGCTCAGTGGTGTGCACAGCGACGCCCACCGTGCGATGGCACCTGCTCTGGCAGCATTCTACAATGCTGATGTTCTTCCAGCCTCTTTGAGGTGATGCTGAACCCCATCTTTTCAATGAATCCCCTAATTCTCTGAAAAATAGGGATACTTCACTACCCTCTAACAATACTGAAAGCAAGTTTCAGAAAGGTGTTTTTTGAAGTCTGCATCTCCAAATACTGGTCATATTACAGTTTCTGAGATGCTAGTAAGTGATCCAACAAGAGACCCGGAGAAAACATTCAGATTTGTATAATCTACAATATAGATTAGCCACAGACTTACTAAGAGTAGGGTTTTTAATACACTATTGGGAAGATTAGCCACACTTACGATAATACACACATTATAGTCGAAATACTATCCAAATCAAAAATAGCATTCATATCTACATTTAGCTGAACTACATCTAAGATTATATCTTTTCCCTCTACTGCTTTTTTCCCTTCAGCGATCAATGCTATGATTGACCCAGATGGAACTTTGGAGGCTCTGAACAATATGGGATTTCCCAGTGCCATCTTGCCATCTCCACCGAAACAGAAGTCCAGCCCTGTGAATAACCACAGCAGCCCGGGTCAGACACCAACACTTTGCCAGCCGGAAGCTAGGGCTCCTCATCCTGCTGCTGCCTCCGGCTCAGCTGAATTTGAGAATGCCGAATCTGAGGCTGATTTCAGTATACATTTCAATAGGTTCAACCCTGAGGGGGAAGAGGAAGATGTTACAGTACATGAATGACTTTGTCTTGATTGTTCAATTACCTGTGGAATGACTGAGAATATTGGAAGCACCATAGTGTTGACATACAAAACAAGACAGCTTGGTCAACTACAATCTTGTTATCCCTGTCTTCTTAATTTCATTTACATTTTACCTATAATTGTAGTGTCATAATCATTTCAAATGGTTTAGATAACTACTTGATGCACACACAGGGAAAAGCAGATTGTGGCAGTTTTACCTTTTGTGGATTTGTGATTTTCAAATTGAATTATATTATTACATCCTTTCCCTTCATAGATCTTTTTCTTTTTTTTTTAAGCCATGTTGTGACCTGCAAGCAAACTAAATGTCCAACATTTCTGAACCCCCATGTCTCCCGTGCCGAGCTGCTCTTTGAAATGGACTTCCTCTTCAACTGTACAGATTGTTAAACCATTCTGTTTGCTTCTGACTGGGATTTATATTAGTGCTCAGCGGACACAGTGACACGTTGCTCTCTGTGGTAGAGCAGACCTTCACGGCAGTCATTGTGTGTCCTAACATTTTCCAACATAGCTGTGATTTATATAACTTTGTTGCTACGTAACTTGTCTTGGGGTTTACGGAGATTAACTATTATGTTTGCACTAAGATTTACTGGGAGTAGTAGGTGGACATATCTATATATCAGTAAGGACTAACTGTCTTTTTTGTACATAGCAGATTGATAATACTGTATTTGTTTTAACCCCACAGTGTTTTACTCCACTTTCAAAAAGATCAATTTGGCACTTTTTTCTGTTTTTTTTTAATGGAAATAAGATTTTGTCTTTCATTTTAGATTAAATGATAACTAGAAAGGTTAAACTAGACAGTTTAGGTGGAGTATATTTTTAAAACTGAGAACATGTATATTGGGCCTGTGTTACCAAGTTTATATGTGACAGTTGAAAAAAAAATCCCCTTGAAATGATCATGAGGTTAAAATTTTCTTCACTAGGAAACTTGGAGAACCAGTAGTCATAAGATTAGTTGATAGTTTCACTCCCAGCAGTGAATTGCTCCTGTGTGTTTCCCTGTAGGACCCAGTAGTAGATCCTGTCCCAGTCTTACATGATTCTAAGGACCCTGCAAGACCATGCTGACAAAGGCTTTGGGCTCATGCTACCCAACAGAAAGAAGCCTGTGAAAAACTTCTGTAAACTTGCTTTTCTTTTTCCTTTCCAGTAAGTTCACATTTGGTTAAGTTTTAAAAAGTAATTATCTTTGTGTTTCCAGAACACTATAATTTGGGAGAATGTTAATTCAGTTAAATATTATTAGACCTGGATTTCCCCCTTATACTACAACTTTTGCAACTTTTGTGTAGTAGTCTTTAATATTTCAGCAATAACCTGTGCTACCTTGTTTTAAGAAACAAAGTAACTCTGTACACTTCAAAACGTTACAGGATTTTTAAAGTCCTGTACTGTTGCAACAGTTAATAAAAATGCAGAATCTTTTTGTAGAGTTGTAAAAACAAGTCTGTTGTATAATGGATCTCATATTTCATTAAATTTTAAAAAAAGGTAAATAAACTATTCTCCTTGTAAAGCTAAATTCCCCATTCTATCTAATGAACAAAGACTGAAAAAAGATTTTAAAGAACATAAAAGATATAAATGCTTTGAAGTAATAAATAAAACGTTAAAACAGGGTCAATCCATTTGAAGGAAAAGTTAAACAAAATATTCACCATCGTTCCCTCTTTTATTTAATGTTTGGGTACCAGTTATATCCACACAGAAGTAGAAGGTAAGGAGTTTAGGAAGTATTAGAATCTACTCTATGTTATTGTTTGTTTACGCAGTTTTGTTCAATTATAAACATTTGGCCTTTTACTATGTTATTTTTATTTTGTATGAATACATTATTCTCCTTATTTATTTTTGTTACATTTATTACTTACGTTATTTTGTTATGCATTTACAACTCCATTTTTAAATAAAGTGTTTCTGGAACTTTATACAATGGTTATATATTTTATTTCTTCTGCCATCTGACTTACTAATACTCATCAGTTTACCAAATAACTACTTATGAACCATTTTTAAGGCAGAAAATCTTCCAGTTCTAATTAATAAATAATGATGTTGAATCCTCATATTATTTTGACTAAAGAAAAACTATTTTCTTAGCAAATTATAGTAAGTACAATTCACTTAGCTTAATACCCTAATGTAATGTGCACACGCAAGACCTTTCTTTTTAGCCAGCCTCGGATCATCAGAAAACTTTATGGCAGTGATACATCTTGGGAACAAAGTAGAAATCTCAAATATCTTGGAAATTGTAAATTAGAGAGCTGTCGATTGGAACTCACATACTTACATCTTCCCTTCCCTCTCCCCATGACATATCCACATGTTATTTCCCTTCTGGTCACTAAAATAATCTTGGTTTCTTAGACCAGATACTTTCAAACTTCTGCGTCACCTCGCTCCCTTCCTGCCCTTGGATTCGCTCGCCCTGTCTCTGCATGACAAGATTCTAACTTTTGAGAAAAAACTAAACTTGGATGTTTGAGATGCAGACCCATTTCCGAGGCTGTAAATGCCTTCCTCCCTCTTCTGATCTGCAAAATTATCACTCCTATTCTTCAGGTGTCTTCTAGTTCAAGTAACTTTCTGAAATGGTTGTTCTTCAAAACACCCGAGTCTTTGTCATGTAAAATTCCTCCTCTCCTTTTGTTTCCACAGCCCTGGGACTGAGCTAAAGCCCAGATCCCCGTCTCTTGAGCACATAAACCTGGTGCTGAGGGCCTGGCACACGTCACGCACGGCCCTTGGCGCTGAGGGTTCTGGCAGTGAACAGAAGCCAACCACTGCACTCGCTGCCCTTAGATTGAGGCAGACAGTAGAAGGTGAAAGTTCAATAGGTCGGATCGGATGAAGAGACCATGTTGTACCCTGTGGTAGAGTGACTTGTGTACGTTGCTAACTCTCGGCAGACTGAGTCGCAAGGAAGTACATGCTGCTCAGTAAATGCAGATGCAGTTAAGTACATTTCTGTTCTGTCTCCCCAGAACTTTCTGCAGTCTGATTTCCAGCCTTCCTTGTCCCCTGCACTCCCCTCTGCTCTACTCGGGCCCATAGTCTCTTGACCCACCTGGCAGTCGTTTTCATTCTATTGCAGTCTCACACTAGATTTAAGAGAAGGTTGAAGAGGCGTCTCCATGCTGTGCTACTGCACGTCCCTGAGGGCCCCGCTAGGCACTGGACCCACCTGAGGCTGCATGCACGTTCTCCAAGAAGTGGCCTTCTCCAAGGAGCACCCTGGCTTTGGGGAAGTCCATGTTTGCGCTATTTGGGTGTTAGGATGAGCACTACAGTGGGAGTCCAACAGGAATACCTGAATGCTAACTCTCTGGGAACAGCTTTGTTTAGCCTTCTTGAGCTCCAGCCACGTGAGTTCTCTGCTTCCTCCTCCCAGCTCGGCGGGTCGCTGACACCTCTGCATGGTTGCAACTTTCCTCCATCTTGACCATAGAAGCTCCTCACTGGCCCCTCTGTCTAGCACATTTTACCAACTGTTTCATTGACTGTTTAGTTTTCTTGTACATACTGCAGTATACAACAGACATTGGTTAACTAAAATTACTATTACCACTGTGACTATTATTATTGCAACAAGGTCTCACCTTAAACTGAAGGAAAATTTCCTGTTTTTTTGTTGTTTGTTGGGACCAGGGATTGAATCCAGGGGTGTTCTACTTCTGAGCTACACTCCCAGCCCTTTTTTTTTTTTTGAAACAGGGCCTCTCCAAGTTGCTGAGACTGGCCTCGAACTTGCAATCCTCCTGTCTCAGCCTCCCATGTACTAGGATTACACGCAGCCTGTGCCACCATACCTAGCCAGAGCAGTATTTTGGAAGTTTTCTCCATATCTCTCCCTTTGGCCAACTCAGTTGCTCATATTCTCAGAGGAGGGATGTGGCAGTCTACAAAGCAAACCTCAACAGCAATGCTGTCTGGTTTTGAGGTTTTCCAGACCAAATTCCTTAAGGGGAATTTAAATGATTTTTAAAGAAGTGAAAAGTAAGCAGACTCTCAGGCTTTGACAGGATGTCTGAGTTGGCATTTGAAGGAAGGATCTTCTCCGTATTGGAAAGTGAGGGGTGTCCTGGGTCCCCAGCCGGTGGGAGCTGCAGTAGCTTCACCTCAGCACTTACGGGGTCAGGGTTCAATCCCAGAACCAATACATAAAAATATGTAGAGAGAGACATGCAGAAAATGTTTATAAAATATATGTATTATAAAGTCCTATATAAATATGATAGAGAGAGAGAGAGAGAGAGAGAGAGCGAGCTATTTAACCCTAACCTGCAGCAGTATCTTACTGCCATTTTCCAGGTAAGGAGACAGAAGGCCGCACAGGGTTTGAATGGTCCCCCTGTCCCCACAGCAGTGAGAAGCAGTGAGGTACAGGCCCGATGCCTGCAGTGCCTTGCCCCTCTTCCCGCTGCTCAATCTCAAAGACCCTGAGGCTGTGACCAGGCACAGGCTGTGACCAGGGCTGCTCTCTGGAAAGCCAGGGGACAGCCATGCTGGGAGGAGCCAGGCATCCATCCTACAGGGGAGAGATGGCTGGAGCAGTGGGCCTCCCTCCTATTCCTGCCAGGTAACCTAACTGGCATTTTTTTTCAGGTACTGGGAATTGAACCGAGGGGCATTCTGCCTCAGAGCTAAACCCCCGGTCCTTTAATTTTTTTTTTTTTAACAGGGTCTTCAGTTGCTGAGGCTGGACTTGAACCTGCCTGCGTATGGGGATTACAGTCGTGCGCCACCACACCTGGTAATTTTTTTAGGGTGTGATTTTCGTGTGTGTGTTTTGGTTGTGTGTGGTGCTGGGAATTGAACGCAGGGCCTCGTGCATGCTAGGCAAGCACTATATTCAGTAACTTTAGTGTTTCCAAGTACCAAGGATTGTGAGACTCCCGGTAACAAGATGCATCCTACAGCAGCCAGCGGCCTCTTTTCTGAAACCATGATGAACCACAGCAGCGGCAGCGAGGCCCTTTTCTACCCCCATGCTATAGGCGTGAAGCTGTGCTGTAACATCCTCAAAGGCGCAGAATAACTCTGCAGATGTCTTACTGCTCGTCGCCTAGGTGAGGGGAGATGGAATGAACAAAAAGTGGCAAGGCCAGCATTGCCACCAATAAAAGGTTATCTAAAACATTTTACAGGTAGCACATGAAAAAAAGTACTCAGAATCACTAGTCAGGGAAATGAAAATTATATGAGCTTAAAAAAAAGACCCACAATGATAAATGTCTACCCAGCTACTAGAATGTCTCAAGCTAAAAAGACTGACAAAGCCAAGTGTTGGTAAGGAAATGGAGTAACTGGGATGCTCATGTATTGCTGGTGGGAAGGCACAATGCTAGCAACTGCTCTGTAAAGCAACACTACAATATCTTATGTATGATACGGCCTCGTGTGATTTGTCAGTGCTGCTCTGTGGTATCTCCCAAAAGAAATGAAATATGTGTCCATATAAGATTTGAATTTGAATGTTCACTTCAGCATTATCCAAATGCTCAGAAGCTAAGCCGGGCGTGGTGGCGCACGCTTGTAATCCCAGTACTTGGGAGGTGGAGACCGGAGGATCCGGGTTTGCGGCCAGCCTCAGCTACTTAGTGAAGTCCTCCACAACAGCGTGAGACCCGGTTTCAAAATAAAGGATTAAAAAATAGGGCTGGGGGTGTAGCTCGGAGGTAGAACACCCCTGGGTTCAATCCCCAGTACCGAAAAAAAAAAATGCTCAGAAGCTGGGCATGGTGGCACAGGCTGTCATCCCAATACTTGGTGTGTTGTACTTATATATCATAATGAGGTTCGGAGTGATAGAAACACATGCACACAGCACTTGGAATGTTTCCCTCTGGACCCCACCCCGCTCCTCGCCAGCATTCATTGTTTGTGTTCTTGATGATTGTCACTCTAACTGGAATTAGATGGAACCTCAGTGTGGTCTTGATTTTCATCTCCCTGATCGCCAATGATGTTGAACATTTTTTCATATACTTATTGGCCATTTGTATTTCTTCTTTTGAGAAGTGTCTATTCAGTTCAGTTGCCCATTTTTAATTTGTCTTTAGTGTTAAGGCTTTTAAGTTATTTGTATATTCTAGATATTAGTTCTCTATAAGAGGAGTAGCTGGCAAAGATCTTGTCCCATTCTGTAGGCTCTCTAGACTCTTGATGGTTTCCTTTGCTGCATAGAAGCTTTTTAACTTAATGCCATCCCATTTATTAATTCTTGTTTTAATTTCCTGAGCTTTCAGGGTCTTACTGAGCAAGTTTCTACCAGTGCCTATATGTTGGAGTATTGGTCCTATGCCCTCTTATAGCAGTTACAAAATCTCTGATCTAATTTCTAGGTCTTTGATCCATCTTGTGCAGGGAAGGAGGTTGGGGTTTAATTCCATTTTTCTATAAATGGATAACCAGGACTACAAACTAGTGCAGCCATTATGGAGATCACTGTGGAGGTTTTTCAAAAGACTGGGAATGGAGCCACCCTATGACCCAGTGATACCACTTCTGGGCTCTTTCCAAAGGAATTGAAGTCGGAATATTGTAGTGACACATGCATATCCATGTTTATAGCAGCACAACTCACAATAGCCAAATTATGAAACCAGCCTAGGTGTCCATCAACAGACAAATGGATCACAAAACTGTGGTCTATACACACAATCGAATTTTACTCAGCCATAAAGAAGAACAAAATTATGTCATTCGAAGAAAAATGGATAGAACTAAAGATTATGCTAAATGAGATTAGGCAGTCTAAAAAATGAATAATTCTGTTTTCTTATATATGGATGTGAGATAGAAATTGAGAAACAAGGGAAACATCGAATAGAAGAGCAGAGACTCCAAGGAGTGGTGGAGGGGTCTGCTGGAGGGAGGAAGGGGACAGAGACACAAGAATTTAACGGTTGAAATAATGATCTGTGTGTGTGTGTGTGTGTGTGTGTGTGTGTGTGTGTGTGAAGATTGAATCCAGGGGCTTTCTACCTCTCAGCTATACCCTCAGCCCTTTTTTAAAAAAATTTTATTTATTTATTTTTGTGGTACTGGGGATCGAACTCAGAGGCATTCTACCTTCGAGCTACGCCCCCAGCCCATTTTATTTCTGAGGGCCGCCATGGGTGGGGTGGGGATTTAAACTCCCGGCACTCGCAGCTCTCTGCTGGTGCAAACAGCTCCAGTGGTCTGAGGACAGAGGCCTGAACCCCTAGAGGCAGAAACAGGGGAGCCAGGAATGGGGGAACGAACGGGAATGGTAACAGAGATCCGAGGGGTAGAGCTGGGCACCGAGTCAGGACGCCTGGGATGGTATTTGGTTCTGCTCGGCCTTGACCTACACACCGGTGGCCACTCGTTATTTACAGACAGAAGCCAGTTTTCAGTTCCCTCCACTTCCCCTCCTCAAGATGTGTGAGAGCGCACACCCATCTCAACAATAGCAATGAGGCTAGTGTGGGGTCTCATCTCCCACTGGCCATAGATCCCAAACCACAAAGGCTCAGAGTGTCGGCCCTGAGTGCTAGCAGGCCAAAGAGGGACAGTGATGTAGATGTGGGGGGAGAAGGAAGGACTGAAGATTCAGAACCAAGATACAGATAGGTAAATGCAGCGGGCTCCCATCATTCAGTGGGCCCAAGGAGTCAGTGGACCAGGAGGAGCCGGCCGAAGTCTGGGTGCAGACAGTGATGAGCTTATGAGTTCGTGGAAAAAACATTTGTTGAGCACACCTGTAATCCCAGTGGTTGGGAGGCTGAGATAGGAGGATCACTGGGTGGAGGCCAGCCTTAACAACTAAGCCAGACCCTGTTTCAAAATAAAAAGTAAACAGGGCTGGGTGCAGCTTGGAGGTAGCGCGCCCCTGGTTCCATCCCCAGCACAATCATTTTCTTGCTGAGCAAAGTGCAGGGCAATATGCAGAGTGCAGGCCGGCAGCGCGGGGGAGGAGGCCAGGAGACAGGCGAGAGGGTGTTGCAGAGGGAGCGGGGAAGCTCGCAGACATTTAGAAACCAGCCACAGCGCTGCTCTGACAAGAAACCAAGGAGAAGGTCCTGGGAAATTCATGTCCAGTTGCATCTCTATAAGGCCTCAAGAGCCAGGTGTAATGGCGCACTCCCGTAATTCCAGTATTTGGGAGGTTGAGACAGGAAGATTACAGGTTCCAGGCCAGCCTTAGCAACTTAGCGAGACACTGTTTCAAAATAAAATAATAATAATAATAATAATAATAATAGTAATAATAATGGCTGAGAGTGTAGCGCAAATGTAGAATACCCCTGGGTTCAATTCTCCGTACTCTCCCCCACAAAAAAGGGACCCAAGGAAAGCTTGTCTTTCTTTTTTAGAGATAGGTTCTCACTACTCACTATAGCCCAGGCTGGTCTCAAGCTGGTGGGCTCCAGCAATCCTCCTGCCTCAGCCTCCCAAGTATCTGGGACTACAGGTGCACACCATCACGCCTAGTTAGGCTTGCTGTTTTGAGCAGGGCTTCTCTGCTAGTGACCTCTAACTGTAGACTGGCAGCATCATCATTTCATGGGTCAAAAAGAGAAGAGGGTCGGCATGAGCGGTACAGATACAGATGCAGCATCCCAGACAGACTGATCCAAAATAAAAATAAAAGTGCTTACTTCTCAGTGAGCTTCTTATGCAGCTTATACACACACACACACACACACACACACACACACACCCCGTGGGGCTGGGGATTGAACCCAGGGGCATTTTACCTCTGAGCTACACCCCATGCCCTTTTAATTTTTTATTTAGAAATAGGGTCTTGCTAAATTGCTGAGGCTGGCCTCAAACCTGTGATCCTCCTGTCTCAGCCTTCCAAATCCTGGGATTATAGGCGTGCACCACCATGCCCAGGTAAGAGCAAATTTTTATATTTGCTGGAGTGGAGAACTGGGAAAGTGGCGAAGAAAGACAGTTTCAATGTGACATCGAATTACTTGCATCAGAGATTCATTAGGAAGCCCAATAGAAGACTAGCTGTGAGCGCGTCCCATACACTTAATGAAGATTGCTACTGACAACTAGTGACATCTGGCATTCTTTAACGAGCCCAAGACCAGCAGGGGCCGGTCATCACTTTTGTTTGTTTGTGGAACTAGGGATTGAACCCAGGGGCAATCAACCTCCGAACTACACCCCCAGACCTTTTTATTTTGAAACAGAGTCTAGCTAGGTTGCTGAGAATCTCGCTACTTTGCCGAGGCTGTCGTTGAACCTGCGACCCTCCTGTCTCAGCCTCTCAAGCCAATCATTTTAAGCAGAGAAGAAGCATGTTCTTTGTTGCCCCACAGTTTGCACCTCTCTGGGGTGTGTCTGAGAAGTGAAAAGCAGTGGCCATGCATGGTCGCACGCTTCCTCTAGAAACGGGGCGAGATCTGAGCAGATGCGGTGGTGACTGCAGACTCCCTGTTTGTGACTTGAGTCTTGGTGAATGGCTCTGAAGCCTCATCAGTCTTCAATTAGCCATAACAGGCACCTCACCTCGTACCACGGCTTCCGCATCCTGAGACACCATCCGCCCTTTCTGGGCAAAGGCAATCGGGTCAACAGGCAGAAAGCTGGCTGCCGGTGTCCCACGCAGGGCGGCGGTCCACGATGGCATTTAGGAGGAGGACCACCTGTGTCCTTGGTTGACACCTGTTGATAACCGGGGCCTCTCCCATCATGCAATGATCCTCAGCAGGCCTCCACCCCTAGGCTGCTTTGATCAGCTCGAGCCCGCGAAGGGTCCTCCCCATCACTCCACAAGGGTGGGAACGCAGCAAGGCCTGCAATCGGAGACCCGAGCTCCCGAGTCGCCTGGAAACAAGAGACTGAAAGTCCATATGTATATGTAAGTGGAACCCTGCTTCAGCCCAGTAGCACAAATCTACCCAGGGTTTCTTTTATTTTTAGTTCGTTAGTTAGTTAGTTAGTTAGTTTGTTTGTTTGTATTGGGGATAAACCCAGGGGCATTCTACCTCTGAGCTACACCCCCAGTCCTTTTTATTTTGAAACAGGGTTTCACTAAATTGCTGAGGGTCTCGCTAAGTTGCTGAGACTGGCCCCGAGCCTATGATCCTTCTGTCTCAGCCTCTCAAGGACCAGGATCACGGGTGTGCGTCACCACAGTGCCTGGCGCATATATGGTTTTTTGTTTTGTTTTGTTTTGTTTGCAGTACTGGGGATTGAACCCAGGGGCATTCTACTTCCGGGCTGCACCCCCAGTCCTATTTTTTTTTATTCTTTATTTTGAAGCAGGGTCTCACTAAGTTGCGGAGGCCTCACTAAGTAGCTGAA
>PVJS01000315.1:0-65169 GCA_004027185.1 Glis glis
GAAAAAAAAAAAAAAAAAAAAAAAAAAGAAGACACTGGCACATGCTTACTATTGATTACTCCTTTTTTTTTTCTTGCGGAATTGTGAAGTTGTAAATCTTCATGGTTGAAATCTGTGCCAGGAAGCAAAGGACACACATCTCCCTCCCTGTGTGAAGAAAATAGTGACTCCAGATCATACAGGGCTCTCCGAAGGCCTGGGAATGGAACCACCACAGGCCCGGCCACATCCAAAAGAACCAGCCAGCATCCTAGCATCAATACATGTGTACCCATGTTTGTAGAACTGCAACTCACAATAGCCAACGTATGGAACCAGGCTTGGCGTTCCTCAACAGATGAATGGATAAAGAAAATATGGTCTATACACATGATGGTGTTTTACTCAGCCATAAAGAAGAATAGAATTATGTCATTTGGAAGGATCTGGGAAACATCATGTTAAGTGAGATCCACCAGTCTCAGAAAGTCAAGGGCCACATGTTTTCTCTTATATGTAGAAGCTAGAGAGAAAACAGGAAAGAAAAGGGACCTCATGAAAATGATGAGATTACAATAGAATAGTAGAAAGGGGTGGGGTAGGGAGAATGGGAGGGAATGGGGAGGTACAGGGAAGGAAGCAGACCAAAGTACCATGTGCATATATGAATTTCATCACAGAGCAGGTAGCATTTGAGCAGGAGAAATTTGGTGAATAAAACTGGGGAATGAGAAGGGAGTAAAAGGCATTCCATTTGGAGGGAACAGCATGAGGGTGTCACAGAGTGGGGGAAA
Source organism: Glis glis (assembly GCA_004027185.1). Classification (NCBI taxonomy): domain Eukaryota; kingdom Metazoa; phylum Chordata; class Mammalia; order Rodentia; family Gliridae; genus Glis; species Glis glis. The sequence continues at coordinate 774 of PVJS01000315.1, forward strand.
CCTATAGCAGTTGACAAGATCACATAGTGCGTGGCAGGATAAAGAGAAATGAGGCCCAGAATGGCAGCTGAGTTGGATGGAGGGTGATTTTTAGGTTTGGTACTAACTGGTGCAAAGAAAGATTCCTCTTACAATTTTCTCAGGAGACTGTAAATACAAGTTGGATGTTTTTGCACTGAGATGAAGAGGTTGGACTCTAGTACAGTGCTCTGATTTTATAAAATTCTGCTCAGTCCTTGCACCCCATTCCAGCGCAGAGGCCACATTCTTCCCTCTGATGACAGGTGTTCTCCCCCTCAGAGCCTCGGAGAACAGAGCTTAGAGGTGGGGGCTTCTGCTTTCTGCTTACTAATTCCCTTTTCCTCTAAAATGGGAAGAGCACTCCTTTCTGCTTGCTAATTCCCTTTCAGAGAAATGATTTGGTCTCCCGCTGCTTCAAAACAAGAAGGAGATTCCTAGAAATATAACCATTAACAAAGTTTTATCATGTGGGCTTGAGGGCATCTGCCCTCCCTTCTCCTTTCTGTGAGCAATGTGTCTGGCCTCAAGGGTCCGTCCACGTGAACCTCCTTTCACGTGTGTGAGGTCTGGTTGCTAAGCCACAGAGAGCACAACTGAGCGCTGCTTTCAAAAGATCAATTATTGTTTATCCACTCTTGTATCTGTGTCCTTCTGAAATATAATACAAACAAATCTTCCTCTACCAGGATCCATCTGAGGGCCAATCCATCCCTGCAGACAAATCACAGGGTGGTCTGGAGCAACTGTGTGTGGCAGCGTGGGGGTGGGGTGAACTTACCGGAGAATGCACACTGCCTGGACCTGAGAGGAAGCCAGTGAGACAGGAAGGTGTCATGGAGATAGGGATCCCCAGAGATACTAAGGCTAGGAAATCCATGATTTATCCTATTTAAAAAAACATCACTGTTGGTGGTGGTGTGTGTGTGTGTCCATGTGCAAGTGTGACAGGTTTAAACACTAGCTAGCTACATGGTGCCCAGGCTTGGAAAGGCCAAGAGACAACGGGACAATGGGACAAACTGAAAGAATTTCATGAGAAGCCATGTAGACTAGAGGGTCTGGATGAATCAGCTGAGGCTTCTGGGAAGTTCCTAAGACAATGGTTCTGAAACTCAGCTGGACATTTGGATCATCTGGGAAGTTCTAATAAAGCCCTAAGCCATGTTATAAACCGGCAGTATCTACTGAAGCTGTACCCACACATCCCTATGGAATACACTAAAAAAAAAAAATACACCACAGCATTATTGCAACAAAATGCCCATTGCTCTAATGCTAAACAGCAACAAGAATGATCTAAACCTACACACATGAATAGGATGGCCCCTAAAACCATGAGGTTGAGTTAAAGAAGCTAAACAGACCACACATCTGATTCTATTTCAATGGAGCTTTAAAGGGTGTCACTAACCATTGGAAGTCAGGACGTGGCTGTCCCGGGAGGTGCAGGAATGGAACCAGGACTGGGCACCTCAAGGTGCCGGCCTTGCTGCTACCTGACTTGGGAGCTGGGCACAGCATGTTTACTTGGTTCTTGACTGTTCATCAAGCTCACACTTATGATTTGCTCACCTTAATAATGTATATTATACTAAAGTAAACAATAAAATAATTATAAACAACCTGGTATTGGCAAAAGAATAGACACATAAACCAATAAAACAGAAAGTCAAGAACCCACAAACATCCACCAAATACTGATCGTCAACAAGTAAGCAAAGGAAATTCAATGTAGAAAGACAATCTTTTCAACCTGTGGAACCACTGGACATCCATATGCCAAAATACTCACATATGTGTATATGAAGACATAGACCTTATACAATTCACAAAAATTAACTCAAATGTATTTAATCTGAATGTTAAATGTGAAACCTTAACACTACTAGAAGATAGCATCAAGGAGAAAATCTAGATGACATTGGGATTGATGGTGAGCTTTTAAATATAACATTGAAAGTATGATCAATAGAAGAAAAAAATGGATGTTTGAATTTATTAAAATTAAATATTTTATGCTGTAAGACACTGGCAAGAGAATGAAAAGATAAGAAACAGAGTGAGAGAAAATATTTGCAATGCACATATCTGAGGAAGGACTCCTATGCAAAATATACAAAGAATTATTAACTCAACAATTTAAAAGGCCAGGCATGGTGGTGCACGCTTGTAATCCCAGTACTTGGGAGGCTGAGACCGGAGGATCTGGGTTCGTGGCCAGCCTCAGCTACTTAGTGAGGCCCTCTGCAACTTAGCGAGACCCTGTTTCAAAATAAAGAATAAAAAAAAAACAATTTAAAAAATCACCTATCACATAATGGGCAAAAGATCTGAACAGACAACTCACTAAAGAAGATACTAAGAGCAAGAAATCATATGAAAAGATGTTCAACAGTATTTATCATTGGAGAATTGCAAATTAAACAATTACATACCAAGACATATCTATCAGAATAGCACAACATCCCAAACTTGACAATACTAAAAACAGATTGGAGATGCGGAGCAGCAGGACCCTCATTCCTTACAAATAGAAATGCAAAACCAACCTGCACTTTAGAAGAGAGTTTGGCATTTTCCTACAAAGTTAAGCATAGTCTTATCACACAACCAAGAAAATGTGCTCTTAAGTATTTACCCAGTTGGATTTAAAATCTATGCCCACACAAAATCCTGCACATGAAGGTTTACTACAGTTTTATTTATAGTCACCACAACCTGGAGGGGACCAATGTGTCCTTTAAAATTGTAATGGATAGACAAACTGTGGAATCCATATAATAAAATATCTATACAATGGAATATCATTCTGCAACCAAAGATATGAGCTCTCAAGCAAAAAAAAAAAAAAAGACACAGAAGAACTGTAAATGTGCATAGCAAAGTGAAAAAGGTGGTCTTAACAGGCTTTATACCATATGGTTCCAATTATATTACATTCTGAGAAATGATGAAACTACAGAGATGGGAAAAGACCAGTGATTGTCAGAGGCTCAGTGGGAGGGGCAGTGGATAGGTCAAGCTCAGGGGATTCTCAGAGTGATAGAAGTATTCTGCATGACACTATGATATGGACACATGGCACTTTCGTTTTCAAAGCACACAGAACTGAACAACACAAAGTGAACCCATCTCGTCCCATTGTCTCATGTGTGGAACACCCATGAAAACTTAAGTTGAGCAGAAAATATACCACTTATGGAAATATTTGAATATTTACTATGTTCACAGAGGTGAAAACTTGGGACTTAATGGGTTAATCTATGCAAGTAGAAAAAATACTTAGGAAGTCAGCTACTCCCTGTCAGGAATGTATGCAGCAGCAAGAGAATCTAACTGTATTTCAAAAGTATAACACACCTCAAGAAGAAGGTGGGAAAGGTGTTAACCTAAGAGACATTAGAGATGAGTGGAATTTATAAGATGAAAGGCAAGAGGAACTACAGACAAACTTTAGTTGATAAACTGTTTCCCATGGAGAGTATAGGTTAACAATTCGGATTCTGGAAAACATGTATGTTGGGATCTGGTACTCAAATAAATGGCAGATGATGGGTCCAGGTTTCTCGCTGCAGAGTCAGAGTTTACAGACAAGCCAGGGGAGGCTGGTGAGCCTGTGGCCCAGGACTGGAGTCAGAGACATCACAGTGCATGCTTACTCAATACGCATGCAGAGGCTCACACAGACACTATGCATATGTGCTTGTGCATCCGCTAGGATATTTCCTTGCTCTGTAAGCTGAGAGGGCCTAAGAAAAATAGTATTCCAGCAGCACTGAACACACCAGCACTCAGATTTTGGTTTCTAATTCCATTGTCCAATAAAAGGAACCAGGACTCCTTGAAGAAATACCAATTCCAGGAATTGGACAGGAAATATGCAAGATGAGCCTAGACCACCCTGTAACACTAGAAGCCATGGAAGTGCTCAGCCACATGCACACATGTACACACACACACACACACACACACACACACACAAATGCATGTACACAATCCACATGAACATACACACACGCATGCATGCACGCTCACATATGCATGCATACACATGTGCATACATGAACACACGTACACACAGATGCATGTGCACACGTGTAAGCACAAGCACAATATGGCAGTAGGGCAAAGTAACTAACTGAAAGACAGTCCAAAAAATGGCACAATTGAGCAGCAAAATAAAGTAGCATTGTGCTAAAACTCCGAATATGAAGTAAATATTATGAATCCATATTAACATAAATAAATTTTTGAAAAGTTAATAAGTAGAGGAGAAGATCAAAGGTCCCATAGATTTCCAAGTGAATTTCTCAGATACTCCACATGAAGGAGGGGAGCATGACTCCAGGCATGGGCAGCACACCGCGACTTTCTTCCAAGCAGCACAGCGTGGATAGGGAGAAGAGTCTTCGCCCTGAAGAAGCCTGTGGAAACCACTCAGCACCAGCAGTCACAAGCCATGGGGATGCACACACCCTTGATAGAAGCTATTGGAGGTGCCAGCAGACCCTCCTGATGGTCAGTGTTGACTTGACTATCCATGGTGTCCAGTTGGTTGATCAAATAGAAGTCTGTAAGTTTCTCTGAAGGTATGTATAGATTCACATTTATAGTCATCTAATTTTAAGTAAAGAGAGTACCCTCCATAACATGGGTGGGCCTCACAAATTAGTTGAAAACTGTATGAGTGAAGCTGTCCTTTCCTGGAGAAGGAATTCTGTCTCAAGATGGGAATACGTATGTCCTGCCTGAGTCTACAGCTTGCAAGCCTGCCCTGCAGCTTTCAGCCTGGATAACCCCCATGATCACAGGAACAAATTCCCTAAAAATAAATCCCTCTCTGCAAATATTTGTTTCTCTGGAGAACGCTGACTGAACTCAGACTGACAGGTTGCCACCATTACAAAAAAAACAAGGACAGAACCCTCTGCCCGTGGCGAGGACAGCCTACGGCAGAATGCAGAGAGGAGAGAATAACCGAGGCCAAGGGAAGGGCAGACACCAGGAGGCCAGTGGTGAGGACCAGAGGAAAGAGGCTAGAGCCTGGAACAGGGGCTACCACCTGTGGCAGACTAATTTCAGATTTTATTCTAACTGTAAACAAAAGCTGTGAACAGTGGAACAGTGATATGATAGAGTTGCTTTTAACATTTTTACTCTGGCCACTGTATGGGAAGTAGGAGAGTGAGAGAGCATGTGACTCTTTACAAAGTTACTATGGTAGTCCTGGCAAGATATGGTTTTCTGTACTTTGCAGATAAAATCAATAGAATTTGGTAATTCCTGGAGGGAGATGTCACTTACTGAGAGGAAATATTAAAGAAGAGCCAAGTTTGAGAGAGCTCAATAAATGCAACTTTCATATAATTACTTGAGGGATGGGTTTCATTTTAATCATGAAAACCATTTTCTTACAAGTGTTTAAAAAAAGGGATACTAGTGCACAATTAGCTTGAATAAAATCTCAAGCTTATTTTTCTCATACTTTATGAAACTCATTCTGGAAAATTACTTTTTAATATTGAATGCATCAGTTAATATGTGAGCCTAGATTAATTTAATAATTTGTTGAGTATGCATAAGGAACTAGAGTTTGTGTTATAAATAACTGCTTCAACAAAATGATCCTGTTTCAAGATTATTTACAAAAGATGGGAGCACGATTGGAACAGGCTTTTGTGAGGTTCCAAGGCAGTGGACTTCAATGAGATTGCGAACTCTAGATCTTTACAGTGAATTGTTCTCATCTGTTTCTATGACAACCTTTGAAACATTTATAGCAAATGGCTTAAGGTAGGCATGTGTCATAGAGCAAATCCATTATTAACAGGGCTACTAAAAACAAAAATGTAAAGAAATGCTAAAAGAAAATAAATACTGCTTCATTGTGTTTTTTATGTTCTCCGATTGCATGTATGATCCTTATGTTTTGCTCAAAAAATAAATTTTCTCCAAAGTACGATTTTTCTCCTCATTTAGGAATTTTAGGAGATGTTATATATTCAGTTGAAATAGCATCATTATTTTGAGTTCAAATCTTGCTAATAATACATGTTTTGCACTGACATATTTTCATAAATATTCATTTTTGAAATTTTTGAAAAAATTCATGTGATTCCATTTTTAGGAAGTGAATACCCAAGAGAAGTTCCCACGCATAAAATTAAAGAAGGAATACATAAATGGGTAGATTTCAATGCAGTGTAGGTGGGAAAACTTTGCTTGGCAATTGAATGGCTGGCAGCTAGCTCTTAATGTTCTATTTTCAAGAGTTTAGAAGTTATAATTGAAAATAAAAATGCATTCAAATGTTCCTAGCTGTTTATAAGTTGTATATTCATACCTGCAACTTTCAAAATGCAGTATTCTGGGATTTTGGAAGCCCACAGCATTTCCAGCAGCATCATGGAACTACAACATGATGATCTAATTTGGACAGAGGAAGCCACCTAACCTCTCTGCTCTACCTCTCTGTGGCACTCTGGGGAGCCACTCAGATGCTGAAACGTCAGCTCACAGTCCCAGCTGCAGCATCTTCAGGCCTACTGCAGCATTCATGCCAAAGACCTGCTCTCCAGTTTCAGCAAACGTCCAGAGAGAGCAATGGGGATGCAGACCACAGAAATATGCTAGGAGAGAAGATGCCAAGCTGACTCCTGAAGGATAAGCAAGTGTTACCCAGGCAAAGAATGGTGAACATGAGGAAACCCCACCAGACAGTGCTAACCTGCAGACCTGCTCCCAGCTGCGTGAGAGTGGTGGGGACTGCCATAGCGAGGCGGATGGCCAGGACAGGGATCAGGGCAACACAAGGCTGCCAGGAGGCTGGACTTTGTGGGTAACAGGGAGTCAGTGAGGAATAGTGGCCACGTAAATGCCTGCTTCTGTTTAGAGGACGGCACTGTAAATACACACTGACAGCAACAGTCGGCGTGTGAGATCAACCATCTGGCTGCAATGTGGAGGAAGGATTCAGAGGACCTGATCAGAGCAGAGAGAATATGTCAGCTCAGGACCCATCCCACGCTCTGGGGAATTCTGTGAGTGCTGGAGTTTATGACCTAGGACTCATGTTTTCATAGTCACCTCAGGTCCAAACATCTGCTGGGATTAAATGAGTACCATTATAAACTGTCTGGTCTGTACCCTGCTCTTTCACATCCAGACCCAGCCTGCGTCTGTGGTCATCTCCTGACACTTCCTCCATCCCCAAACCCGCTCCATTCCCCTCCCTTCCAGTATGCCCAGGCTACACAACCTTTGGTTGCATAGCACCTTTCCCTTGAGCCTTTTCCTTGGGGTGAGGTGGAGTGGGTATGCTTTGTTTAAGGAACAAAAACAAAAAAGCTTTAAAAAAATCATCTGGTTGAGTTTTTCAAAATGCTCTTACCATATAAGCCAGTGATCACATGCCTAGTTTTTACTGAGTTGTGTTAGAAACTTATGTCCACACAGAGTCTGCACAGAAATGATTATAGCAGCTTTATTCATAACCACCTCAAACTGAAAGTAATAAAGATGATCATCAATAAGTGAATCAATACACAAACTTTGGTGCATCTCCACAATGGAATATTATCCAATACTAAAAAGAAATGAGATATCATGCCATGAAAAGAGGGGGCGAGGGACTTGGTAACTGAAAGAAGCCATTCTGAAAAGGCTACGTACTATATGGTTACAACTATAGGACGTTTTGGAAAAGGCAAACTGATAAAGTAAAAAGATCAGATGTTGGGGTAGGCCAGAGGGAGGAGAGGATAAAGGGTGAACAGGTAAAGCACAGGCGATTTTAGGGAAGACACGGGATTCTATATAAGCCTAGGATGGTGAGTACCTGTCACTGTGCATCTTGTTGAGTCCATAGCTGGTACAACACGAAGCATGGACCTCAATGCCACTATGGACAATAGTTAATAGTGTGTCAGTGTGGGTCATTAGTTATGACAAACGTTATAAATGTCAAGCATGAGTGAGACGTAGTATATTGATAATAGGGAGACTGTGGGGCATGGGGTGACAGAAATGGATATATGAACTCTGCACTCTCTCTGCTCCCTTACTCTGTAAATCTAAAACTCTGCTAAGATTCTGCTAATTATTTTTTAACCCTCTGGACATTTTTAACTCTTCCTTCTACTGCCCTTGTGCTTCCTGCTCTCCTCTGCTCCTCTGCTCCCAGGCGGTTCAGTGCACACATTGACCCCTCTCCTAACAAACTGTGCCAAGGAGCCCCACTTTCTACCCCAGATGCCAGAACACGTCCTAACCCAAGACTGCAGCTCTAAGACAGCTGTTGGTGCCCACAGGAAAGAGGGAGTTATTCTCCCCAGCCTCACGTCTGAGTGAATACTTGGCTCACAAAATGTGACTGTCTTGGTTAGCTGAAACGAGGAGACTCAGTGACTAGACATGTTCTATGTTTGTGAATGTTTATTAAATGTCAAATTTTTTCTTCCTCTAGTCAATTAACATGCATTATCTCACATATTTATCCTGTTTTGTGGTGAAAGCACTTAAAACTTACTCTTAGTAACTTTTGAAACACAATGCGTTGGTATTTGCCATAGTCACCGTGTCTTACCAAAGATCTCTTGAACTTGTTCTTCCTATCTGACTGAAACCTTGGAGCAGCATCTCCCCAGCCTCCCGCCCCCTCCGGCAGCCATGGCAACCACCATCCACTCACTGCTTCTATGAGATCAATGCTTTTAGATCCCATACACAGTGAGACCAGCCAATATTTGTCTTTCTGTGTCTGCTCACCTCACTTAACATGTTGTCCTCCAGGCTTGTCCTGTCTGTCCAGCTCTTTACTTCTGTGAGAGCCGCTTTTTTAGATTCCCACATGAGAGAGATCTTGCAGTGTTTGTCTTTCTGTGCGCAGCTCAGTTCACTTAGTATAATGTCCTCTAGATCCAACCATGTTGTTGCAAATAGCAGAACTTCTTCTATGAGGTTGGATAGTTCATTGTGTGGGCGTACCACAGTTTATTCATTCCTTATTGGACACTTAGATTGATTCCATATCTTAACTATAACAAGTAATGCTGCCATAAACATGGAAATGAAAATATCTTTTCACAAACCTATTTTTCCTCTGGATACATACCCAGTAGTGGGATTGTCGGATCATATGGTGGTTCTATTTTAATTTTTTGAGGAGCTTCCATATCTTTTTCATAATGGCTGTACCAATGTACATTCCCATCTGCATTGTTGGAGAGTTCCCTTCTCTCTGCAAGACTCCCCTTTTCTCTACATCTTTGCTATCAGTTGTTCATTTTATATTTTAGATTCTAATCCTTTGTCAGATACATGGTTTGCAGTTATTTCTCCCTTTCTGTAGTGTCTCTTCACTCTGTTGATTGTTTCCTTTACTATGCAGACCTTTTTAGTTTGATGCAATCTTATTTGTCTGTTTTCTATTTGTCTGTTTTTCCTTTTGTTGCCTGTGCTTTTGAAATTACATTAAAAATAATTTCTAAGAACAACATGATAGAGCTTTTCTCCTATGCCATCCTTTAGCAATTTTGTGTTTCAGATCTTACATTTAAGTGTTTAATCCACATTGAGTTGGTTTTTGTATGTGACTTGAGATAAGGGTCTAATTTCATTATTCTTCATGTGGATATCTAGTTTTCTCACCATAATTTATTACAGACAATGTCCTTTCCTTGTTGCATGTTCTTGAAACCTTTGTGAAAGGTCAATTGACCATGAATGAGTGGGTTTATTTCTGGGCTCTCTAACCTGTCCCATTGTTCTGTGTGTCTGCTTTTATGCCAGTACCATGCTATATTTTGAAATCAAGTATTGTGATGCCTACAGCCTTGTGCTTTTTGCTCAAAATTTCTTTGGCTATTCAAGGTCTTTTGTAGTTCTACATTAATTTTAGGATTTTTTTATTTTTGTGAAAATGTGCTATATACATAGTGACATACATTGGAATTTGATGGTAATTGCGTTGAATCTGTAGATCACTTTGCACAGTATGGACACTTTAACAATATTAATTCTAATATATGAACATGGGATATCTTTCCACTTATTTGTATCTTTATCAATATCTTTTATCAATGTTTTAATATTTTCAGTGTTCAAGTCTTTCATTTCTTTGATTAAATGTATTCCTAAGTGTGGTGTGTATGTGTGTCTCTGTTACTATAGATGGAACCCAGGGGCATTCTACCTCTTGAGCTGCACCCTAGAACTTTTTATTTTTTATTTTTAAATATCTTACTAAGTCAACATGTGTTAGCTTCAAACCTGTGATCCTCCTGTCTCAGCTTCTCAAGTATAGCGATTACAGGCATGCATCTCTGCGCCTGGGTCTTAAGCATTTTTTTTAACTTTTGTAAATGGGGTTGTTTTCTTGATTTCTTTTTTCCTTTTTATTTTTTGGATTGTGTTTTGTTAATGTATAGAAGTAGTACTGATTTTTTAATATGGATTTTGTAATCTGAAACTTTACTAAAAATTTAAATTAGTTCTAACAGCTTTTGGTAGTGTCTTTAAGGCTTTCTGTATACAAGATTACGTCATCTGCAAAGAGACGATTCAACTTCTTCTTTCCAGTTGTTGGCTTTCATGTTTTCCTCTTGCTTAATTGCACTGGCTAGGCCTTCCTTCCAGTACTGTGTTGACTAGAAGTGATGGCAGTGGGCCCCTTGTCTTGTTCCTGACCTGAGAGGAAATACTTTGAGCCTTTCACCATCAAGCATGATGTTAGCTGTAGTTTGGTTATATATGGCCTTTACTGTATTGAGGTATTCTTTCTATATCTAATTTGTTCAGAGATTTCATCATTAACGGTTATTGAATTTTGTTAAATGCTTCTTCTGCATCTGAGATGAACATACGGTTTTGCCCTTCATTCTGTTAATATGGCATATCACATTTATAGATTTGGGTATATAATCTTGCATCTTTGGGATAAATCCCACTTGACTGTAGTGTGTGGGCTAGAAGGGCACCCCAGGAGAAATGCAAGGTAATTCTACTGTAATTTGCCTAACTGTAACCAAACTAGTTTTCTCAAGAGTGCACTAGGTAGCCAGTCTCCACTCTGGTGGGAGGTGTGTTGGGATCTGCACCCTTTGTCCTGGGTCACAGGCCATTCCTGATTCTACAAGGTAGCAGCCTGACTCCTCTTCACCCTAACCATGTTCTTCTGCATAAATTCAAGGCAAGTAGTTTAATCTTTTTGGATACAGTTTTCGCTTCTCTAGAGAGAGTTGAAGTACATGATTTCTAACGTTCTCTCTAGATTTAAGCATCTTTGTTTCTAATGTGCTTCTCTTATTCTTCTATCCAAATTATCTTCTAGGTTTAATTTATGGCAGTTCCAACTTAGTGGAGGGCATTCCTCATCTGGAGCCCCCACCTCAAAGCTGGCTCCAGGCTCCTTCTCTGAGATCAAAGGGTTCTATTTATACCAAATGGTCATTTTACAAGCTTACTCAGGGTCAGGCTTCACTGGTCTTGAGACAAACAAACAAACAAACAAATATTTGAAACCACCAGAATTTAATTATTTTAAACTATTGGTTGGAAAGAAATCCACCAAATTTTACTTCTTATTTTGTACCATTTAAGGCAGTGGATCCGACATATTAAAATATGTCTTTCCTTTAAACCACCTTTTCTCTCCCCTTTCCTTTTTGTCCCACTGGAAACGTGTTTTTGATTCTTCTTGACATGATGAGAATGGAATTTTTTAAAAAATATTTCCAAAAGGCTGTCACAGATCTGCAATTACCCTTCAAAAACTGGAACAATATGCTTAATTGGAGAAGTGAAAGGCCACATTGGGAAAGGTTTTGAAGCTTACCTGCAGCATCTGCTGAATTAGGGTTGAAGGGTGTGGGGATCCCTTTGTGGTCACAGCTGCCACCCCTGTCTCTGCCCCAGTATACTCTGTACTCTTGCTCTGATGGTTGAGCAGCCGTCTGGACAGTCTCCCTGCCTCTAGTCTCTCTCACACTCATCCATTTCTTCTAGTGCCCCAATCTATCTACCTGAAGCTGTAGGTTCTTCCAGTGGGTGGAAAGCCCTTAGAAAACCATCAGGCACTAATTATAAACATCTGCTCAGCACCTGATAGTGACTTTTCTGAAACAGGAAGCCCACAGTCCTTGCCACGGTGGGCACACAGGATTCTGCAGGATCCAGAATGAAGCTGGCTTCCCAGGTGTCTCTTTCAAATTTCCCTTTAGGAGCCTTTGCTTTCAGCCACACAACAAATTCTCAAGCCCCAAACCTGCCATGCCCTATCTCCTATGTCCAGCTTTTTCACTCCCAGAGCCTGGACCCTCTCCTCACCTGTATGGAGTTTATCACTTCTTCAAACCTTGGCTCAAATCCTTCCTGTCCCAGAAAACTTTCCTGATGGCCATAAATAAAATGATTGTTCCATGAGCTACATTGCTCTGTTTAGCATATATCTCCTTTTAACTCGTCTTAGACTTACTTTTATTCATTTTTTCCTTACTCAAAAGTTAATAAATTCCACACAATAAAGGTAAAAGTGTGCCTTGTTAATTTCTACCTCCCATGGACTTAGCATAATGTCTACAGTGTAGTGGAAACTCAAAACATATTTATAGAAATTTAAGGTAATGCCTTGATTCAAATCTGCTTCCTTGTCTCATCTCACCCACATTAAGAAAGGAGCCATAGTGAAGAGATTAGCACTGATCCTCTCAGGTGGATTTGGAGAACAAATTGGGGAGATTCCTGGAGAGGGGCAACAGAGAGGACTAGTCATTAGGGAGAGGCATAAGGGAACAGGGGCGGTCTCAGCAGGTGGCTATGCAGTCAGGAAAGTGAAAGGCAAGGGCTCACAGGGCGCCCAGCACTCTGGGCTGCCTGGCTAGAATGTTGGCCATATCCCACGTCTTTGCAGGCCGGCAGTCACAGAAGGGGATAGTGGCTGGAAAGAGGTTGGGAGAAAAGTTAATCTGCAAACCAGTGAGCTGGAATGGATAAAACCCTAGACAAGCTGAGTATGGGAAGGAAGACCAGGTCAGAGGGTAATCTTAATAAGCCAGACTAAAGAAGGTAGGAGATAAGAGGGCCCTTGGGTGGCCTGCTCAGGGCATCTCTGCCACACCGGATAATGTTTCTGGCTGGTGAGCAGAGGTTGTTGCTGTTTCCTTTTTCCTGGCCAAGGAATGCTTACTGAGTGGGCCAGAACTCAATGTTATAGGCCTCAGGCATTAGAACTGGGAAATCTGAAGACAGTAGGGCCATGTAGCAGACATCAGCTGTGAATCTCTCAAACACGAATTATATACTTAAATTTCAGTTCGTTGGCTATTAAATTGTCTTCTAAAACCTGCCTGCACCATCTGTGGTGATAATAGAAAAACTTCCATTGAGAAAGGTAAGAAGTGCTCAAGGATGGTGCTGAAATTTAGACAGAATTTTTCACTTCTAATTCCATCTAGAAGAAATATGTCAGCTCATTGGGACCACTGCAGGGAAGAAGGAACAAGGAAGTAATTTGCTTTCCTGTGAATTTTTTGCCCATGTCACATCTTCTACTCATCCCTAGGCTTTCTGCTTTCTCTTCTTGCAAATGACCCAAAGTTCCATGCGTAGCTTAGCTGAGAGGACAAGCATGGACTGAGCGCGCACCCCAACTTGACCAGTTATCTGCAGACCTGGGTAAATGTCTTAATAACTGCATGGTTAACTCATCTGAAACCTGTGGACTCTACTCAACTCATGGGATTTCTGTGAGGACAGAAATAATGATGATGATGACAATGACAACGATGACGATGATGATAAGAAAGAGTTTAGTTGCTGCAATTGGGACTATTGATAATAAAGGTTTCCTGAAATTCTGTTCTTAAGTAACTAGCACAAATAAGCACTTGACTCAAGAACCCTTTTAAAATAACACTATCCTACCATTTGCACAACTAAGGTTTGCATGCTCTATTTTTATATAATCATTATTATCTTGCCGGCTCCCTGGGCCCCAGTTTCTACAACAGTAAAATAAAATTACAAAGACTAACAGGATTTTAGGATGTTAAAACTGATCCTTGTAATTATTTCGTAGTTCCATATTTTAGTGATATCTTTTCTGTGCCCAATTACTTTAAAAACAAATTTCTTAATACACAAAGGAATACATGTTAATTATATGCAATATAGAAAATACAGAAAAGTAAAAAGAATAAAAATATCTTCTATCCACAGTTAATATTTTGCTATACTTTTTACTTTTCTTTTATATTCTATGTATAAATATATTTTTATAAACCTGGCTCATTCTACCTATTGACATTTTAAATCTGACTTCCTGTTTCCTTAACAATTTGTCTACAGTGTGAGTCAATGGGAGCAAATATTATCATAATAATATATATGATTCATATTATTTAATATTTAGTTAATCAGTCCCCTTAGTTCGCATACTTCGGAGCCACTTTTCCTGTTTGTGAATGAGGCCCAGGCGTTGTAAGGGGTAACATAGGTGAAATATTATTTTTTTTTTAGGTCTGATCTTATTTATTAGTTACACTTAAAAATTCTTCTTTTTGACTAGACTCAGAAGTAGAAGCTCTCAGAAAGGACGGCCTATGTCTCTTGGAAATCTGTTCCTGGCATTTTTCTTTGACTTCCTTCATTCTCTTGGCCAAAAGTTTAGCATATTCTGCAGCCTCTTCCTTATTGTTCTTAATACAATGTTTCTTCAGAGCAATATGGCAGCATTTGTGCTGCAGGACACGTGGAGTAAGAAGACTCTGAATCTTGGATGCTTCGGTCCTAGGTTTCTTGCCTTCCTTGTTTAAGGGAATGTATTGGCGGAAATCATCTTCCTTGGAGAGAGTGAGAAGTCTGCAGATTCTGCTAGCTCTTTTGGGAACTAGGCAATGAGGCACAGTGGTATCCATCAGTCCAGGAACATCCTTCTCTCTCTCTCTTTTTTTTTTTTTACAATAACCAAGTTGAGAACACTCAGATTGGCATCCACAATGCAACCCTAAACAGATTCACACTTTCTCTCTACAGTTCTTCTTGGTTTATAACAGGAATGCCCCTTAATCAGTAGCAGGCGAACACGGCTGTGGGTCAAGACACCCTGCTTCGTGGGGAAACCTTGTTTGTAATTCCCACCACTGATTCAGACCATATAACCCTTCCATTCTTCACCCAGAGCTTCAGTAGCAACTTCTGTGGCAGTACACTTCTCGTAAAAAGTTCTCAATTTGCTTTCATCGTCCTCTTCAATGAATTTGTGACAGCCAGTGGTTGGGAAGGAGGTACTCAGCTTCATATTGGTACAGCTGATGGCCTGCCTACACAGTGCCACAGAAAATAGCAAGTGAAATCATATTCCCTCCCCACATCCTACCTGCAGAGGCTCCCCAGGCTGGTCAGGTCTCTGTGGGGTCACAGTCTCTGGCTCTTTGCTTGCTCTCTTGCCAGGTCTGCATGAATCCTGGACAGCTTAACTTCTCCCTTCCCTTTCTCTGCCCTCTCCTGCATTTCACTCTGGCAAGGAGCTCAGGCCTTCCATGGATGTGCACACAGGCAGGATAGACCCTCATGCCAAGAACTGAGCAGCAGCAGATGGAGCTGGGGGCTGTCCCGCACACTGCAGGCATGGGCAGTGGCCCCACCTGACCACTGGAGACTGGTGGCACCTCCCAGTGTGGCAGCCTGACACTGGCAGTGTCCCCTAGCTGAGAGTGACTGACCCAAGTGGATAGTAACAGCGGTCAAAAGCCAGAGAGTGGACCCAGTAGGCGAGGTGCAACATCGGCCCTCTCACATCTGTACTGTATGTGTCCTCCCTGGCAGGCAGTACAGCAGTGGGAATGGAGACTGTGGATTCGGCCCAAGTCTGTATTCCATAGCCTTGGGGTTCTGGGATTCATTCTCACCCTCTGTAGGTCTCTATTCCTCATCTGTACTGTGAGGGTGAATCCACTGAGGAAACACCTCACGTACTGACTAAAAGCCTGACATAATGGTGCTCAGAGCTTAGGAGATGCTACTGGGTGGGGAGTTACAGCTCTTCCGCCTTCTTTCCTGTCACATTAGGAGGGGGTGTTACATTAGGAGACAAAGCCCAGGGAGGGGGCACTGTCTCTGGCAATGTCCTCCCAGGATGAATAAGCAACTTGGTGACAGAGTTCCACTGGGCGGAGAGGGTAGGAGGGAAGAGGCAGCCCTGAGCAGGTGGGTGGGGATCCAGGGCATTTGAAATGCAAGCCAAGGCCTCCGGAGCTTTAGGGATGATGGTCTGAGTCAGGGGATTGGAACACGCAACAACAAGGAGGCACGAGTGAACATTGTTCCCATAACACACGCTCACAGCCCTGAGGAGCGTAGCCTGAGGCTGTGCATATGTCGAGACAGTCCACATGTTCTCATTTTGTCCTATCTGCTCTTGAGTGGGAGCCTGCCCCTCTGATAGAGGGGTCTGGGCAGCAGGTACTAACTGAAGACACTGCCCTTGACATGCACTTACACACACACACCACACTCATGCACACACATACTCTTCCCCAGGTGGACTTGGTGTTGGGCAGAATCTGAGCCTGGGCACTGTACTACCATGTAATCACTGGGAAAGGACTTGCAGGAGACTCACTGCTCTACTTACCTAATTATTCTGCCCTTGAGATATTTTTGTTTAAAGCCACTAAGATAAGAGTGGCATTGCCATAGCAACCTGCGTTGGATGCTGTTTGGCGTCTCCAAGCAGATTGAATCACCCGCAATTCCCATCGACGATGCTCTGCTGGCATAATTTCTAAAAGCCTGGTACATTTTTCCTCCTGATTTCTATAAAGTAGAGCAGAAACTGGACAGCCATGGTCAAAGGGCCCCTGCAGTTACTACGCCTATCCCTAGCCAGGCCTCAAAGGGACCACACTTCAGACAGAAGCTAGGCTGACTGAGAGGAACAGGCTCTGGAACTGGAGTCAGAAGATGGGGACCCAGCTGAGTGGTTGTCAGTAACTCTTAACCTGCCCTCCCTAAGCCTCAGTTTCCTTGTCTGCAGAGCAGGCTTAAGGCCATTTTCCTCCCCAAGCCACTCCCAACTCACACCCAGCTGTGAGGGCTACGTAGGATTGCTGTGGGGTTGGGGACAGAGGACGCAGGTTTTCTGAACCTCAAAAACATGTTTCTCAGGACCTATAGAGAGCTCTCACACGGTTTTAGTTGTAAGCTTTCATAGAAACCATTCATATCTTCCCTGATTATTATGCAGAAAGAATTCTGATCTAGAGGGAAAAATCTCACATAGAATGAGAAGAATCCCTAGGTCACTTTCTTGGATAAGTATTCAGAGAAAGCACACTTCCTCTTCAAAAGGCTCCCATAGCAAATTCACATCTGTTTTCTCCAAAGGGGGAAAAAGAAGACACATTTTCTTGATCAAAGTATGAAATCATCTTGAAAACTGAAAATGTAAGGGGCTATGAGTATTGGTCTCTTGGCACAGGTAATCTCTGCCTTCATAAGTTAAAGGACCCAGAATAAAGTAGATGCTCAATAATCGTCTCTTCTGCAGGTGGATAGTGGTGACTGGGGGCGGGACACAGAGCCCTCTCTGGGTGATCTGGGGTATCGAGTCTTGAATAAAAGCAGGGTCTGCCAGGAAGGGGGCAGGGAGCATGACAGACCAGAAAGACAAGGAAAAACAGATCAAATAAACACGATCTTCTACCTCTAGGTCTGGGTAGGAAAGTACTTTTGCTGCTGGAGTTGGGATAGGATTTGAAACTGAAGCTCACAGCAGCACAATGTCTCCGGTGAGATGCTCAAGGTCCTCTGTCAGCCTGGTCCTTCCTGTCTGTATCGTCTTTATGTATGTGTCTAGTTTTAAGAATAGCCTGTTCTTCACTTTTGCTGTGGTTGCATTTATAGTTGCCTTGGCCAGCCGTGGGCTGTCACAGCACAGTGCCATAGGTGGCTTATAAACAACAGAAACTTATTCCTCACAGTTCTGAAGGTCGGAAGTCCAAGACCAGAGGGCACGAGGGCTCCACCCTCATTCCCTAATTACTTCCAAATGTCATCACATTGGGGTTAAGACTTCATATATGAATTCTGAGGAGACATAAACATTCAGTCCATTTCAACAACTCTTGAAAAATGAAAAATGATTCTTAGCTCTTGGGCTGCACAGAAACGGGCTGCTGTTGGCAGACTGCTCTAGTCTGAGCCGCCAGTCTCTCACCCTGACCACTGCATTACATTCTTCTCTGATCTCCCCTGTGATACAGATTCCAGACAGATGTTTTCAAAAGTGGAAATATGACTCTTTTGTCTGCCTGCTTGAAGCCATACAATAGTGTCTTACTCTTCTTAAGGAAAGTTGAGAATCCTCAGCCTGCCATCAGGCCATCCATAGCTGGCTTCTTCTCCCTTTCTCTCTGCCTAGTCACACCTTGCCCCTTTCTTTGATTCTGAATTTACCAGTCTTGCCTCTTGGCCTTTGGATGGGATATTTCTCCTGTCTAGAACATCCTGGCTCTTCCATGTCCTTGCCTGTTCATGTTTGCTATTCTTCCAAACATCAATGTAGCTGCCATGTTATTAGGTTAGGTTCCCTTTATTCTATGTCCCTATTGAGCTCCATCTTACATGGGATTCCCCAGAAGATGAGGTTCACATACAAATGCCCACTGGAGACACTTGAAGTGTGGGGGAGGAAGTGAGGGGAGGGAAGCCAGTAGGTTTGTCTGTACCCTCTGAGAAGCGAATGCAGAGAGCAGGTTAAGCATTTGAGGGTTCCATTAGTGAAATGTCTATTAAGAGTAAACGTTTACGTATCCAAAGGAAAAAATATTGGTTCATCACGAAGATATCTGAACTTCCAGTTCATTGTGCCACTAATCATAACAGTCAAGAAATGGAATCAACATGAGCATCCGTCAACTCATGGGTGGGTAAAGAAAAGATGGTACACATAGATCACTATGTGGCACAATGGGATACTATTCAGCCATAAAAGCAGGATGAAGTCCTGAGACAACACAGATGGAAAGACATTACATTACACGAAATAAGAGAGGCAGATACCACATGATCTTATTCATATGTGAAACATAAAATAGTTGATCTCATACAAGTTAAGAGTAGAATACTGGTTACCAGAGGTTGGGGGTGGGAGAGAGGTGGGATGGAGAAAGGTCAATCAGTGGGTTCTAAGTTATAGTCAGATAGGTTCTGGTGTTCAATGCACAGTAGGTTGATCATAAATAACAGTAATGTACTATATTTCAAAAAGGCTAGAAGAAAGGATTTTGAATGTTTTCACCACAAAGAAATAATAAATGTTGAGGAAATAGCTATGCTCAGATCGGTACGCTCATACAAATATTTGGAAATATCAGAGGTACCCATAAACATGCACAATTTTTATGTGTCAATAAAAAGGAAGAGAGAACATTATTGGGGGTCATTAGAATAGACCAGAGAGCCATACCACTGAGACACATCTGCACCCAGGTGAAGAAGGAAGTCAGGAAGGCCAGCGGGAGCATCCTAGACCGCTGGCCCAACCAAGGGGAGTTTGCAGGAGCTAACAAGTAGCCCTTGTGCCAACAGCAGCTGTCAGTGAAGTCGGTGACCCCAAGAACAGCCTGTACCAGTGTCCTGGCCACACTCAGCCACTGCTGGGAGCAGCCTGGGGAGCGTGGTCTCAGCACACACTCATGATGGGGCCCAGAGTCAGCAGCTGGGGCCGCAGGTCAGTTACATGCTCCACAGTCACAGCGTGTGAGGTGCATTCTCAATGGCAGGACATCTGGCAAGGGCCCAGCTCATCCTGAGTGGGGACTGTGTGGCATAAAGCATGCCCCCAAACTCGTGCCCTAGGAAGGCCAGGAAGCTGGGTTCAGCAGCTCCCAGTCACCGGTATGGATACCAGGCTCCCAGGCAATGCCCACTGGCCACGCATGCATCCCCTAGTGCCCCAGGCAGCCCAGGACAGGGACTGTGCAGACAGCTAGGAGGCCACAGAGCTGGGAGGGAAGCCCATAGGACCACAAAGGACCCAGGAGAACCTTCTCAGAGCACCAAGAGTGCCGCTCCAACACCATTCCCTCTCGTCCTCAACACACTTGAAATTGTGTGCTAGTGTCTCCCTGTTATATTATAGTCTTCCCAAGATAAGGGATTACATCTACTTCCCTAGGCCTAGCATCATCTTTGAAACAGTTGAAATTCTTTAAGTGCTAGTTGAAGTCTCCACAGAAATAGCCAGAAATATGCTATGCTTATATAAATTCAACTAATGTTGCTATTAATGAGGAAATTAATAAAATGTAAAGGCAGACATGTGCAAAGTCACCCTCAGCCTCACATATGCCCATCTAATCCATGTGCTGCCAATGTCCCAGGCCTCTGAGCTCCCGAACACTGGAGACAGATGCAGTGGGAGACACGGCTGCAGCCTCCTCCCACTCCCAGCTCCCCCACTGCTCCTAATGTCCTGGAAGGCCATCAACAACAGAAGCTGCTGCTGCTACCTGTGTTCCCATCTATGGCCTCAGGCTTGAGTTCCAGTGCCGACATGCCCACAGAGCAGACCTCGAGCAGTCTCTGCTTTCTTTAGTTCTCTTCCCTCGATGTCTTGGAGGGCAGGTAAGTCAAATGGTTGGCACACCGTTGCTTCTGCAGTCTCTGCCTTATCTCCCTGGGAGTCTCTGCTTTATGATGCAGTGAAGCAAGAAACTGGGTTTATCAATCAGATGATCTCAAGTCCCTATTCTGTCACTTGCTGTGCGTCTTTTGACAAGTCATTTAAACTCCTCGTACTACATATCGTTATTTAGAAATATTTGCTGTCCCTCTTAGGGGAGAGATTATAACTATCTCTGCCTTGGATGACATCGGGTTTGGCCAATGAAATAAATGAAATAGAAGCAGAACTAATGTGTCACTATTCTCAGGAACTTTCAGAGACTGAGCACAGCTTGCTATGATTCTCCTCTTCCCTGCCATGAATACCACCAGTATTCCAGAGAGAGGTGCTCCAATTCCCTGGGCCCTGAAGTCAGGACAATAAGGGACACAGCCACATTTGACATAAAAGGACATGCAACGTGAATTAAGCCTCTCCTCTTTCCAGCATATGCAGATTTGGAGTGGGGGACTGCATGCTACTGCAGTATAACCTAGTCTATCCTTTGCAGTATTGGGGATTAAACCCAGGGGTGCTCTAGCACTGAGCTCCATCCCCAGCCCTTTTAAATTTTTATTTTGAGACAGGGTCTTGCTAAGTTAGCTAGGCTGGCCTGGAACGTGTGATACTCCTGCCTTAGCCTCCCTTGCTAGGATTACAGGCATGCACCACTGTACCTCGCTCCTGAAACTTATCTTATTTCTTAATTTTTTTCATGTGTAATATGTGGTTATGATTCTTGATTCGCAGATGTATTCCTTCAATGACTCTTCAGCTGATCTTTATTTTTTGTGGTACTTAGGATTGAACCCAGGGGCATTCTATCTCCGGGCTACACCCCCAGCCGTATTTTTTTAGTCTTTATTTTGAGACGGGGTCTCACTAAGTTGCGGAGGGCCTCACTAAGTAGCTGAGGCTGGCCGCAAACCTGGATCCTCCGGTCTCAGCCTCCCAAATACTGGGATTACAAGCATGTGCCACTACACCTGGCTTTCAGCTGACCTTATTAAGTGTCAGACACATACAGAAATCAGTGGACTCCACAAAGGTGAGAAGGGGTCAACCTCAAATCACCAGCAATTGCATAGAATAGTAAAAAGAAGAACAGCAGTATATGCACAATTAGAAATTGCACAATGTCACCAGGTGAAGTGATCAAAATACTTGGGGAATTTAAAGAAGGAGGTCTTTTTTAACTAAGAGCTTGAAAATCTCTTCCTATAAGAGTATTGATTAGAAGACTGGGTGTCAATGAACTTGGGAAACTAGAAGGGACGAGGTGTTTCCTCTAGATAAAAGTGATTCGAGTATAGGGAATCATAAACTACTGAGAGAGAAACACATGTTTTAGAGTGTTTGTGAAGCGACTGGAAATTAATACAGAAATGGGACTTGTGTGTCATGTCTGGGGGAGTCTTGGTAGGAAATTTGACCTTCAGTTTATAGGACGTTGATAGCACTAACTCTTTGAGGCAGAGTATGGCAGTAGTTTGTTACTTGAATTAGAGAAAGTTAGACCATTCAGGACATCATTGCTGTCTTGTAGGCCAGCAGCCAGCAAAATTCGGTAAAGGCCAGAGAGTAAATATTTTACTCTTTGCTTGCCATATGGCCTGTGTTGTAATGACCCCACTCTGCTACCACACATGGAGGCAAGCAGATATAGACAAATAGGTGCATAAGCAACTGAGTGGGCACAGCTATCATCTCAATTAAACCTTAGGCCTTTCAGAGGATGTCCTGAGGGGACAGAAAAAAGAAAAAAAACAACCCTGTCTTTCCCTCCAGTGGCTTCCTGACCCTCTGCACCATATACTAATGCTCTATATAAAGACTTCACTTAAGCTGGGCATGGTGGCACATGCTTGTAATCCCAGTACTTGGGAGTCTGAGACTGGAGAATCTAGATTCATGGCCAGCCTCAGCTACTTAGTGAGGCCCACCGCAACTTAGTGAGACCCTGTTTCAAAATAAAAAATAAAAAAATAGGGCTGGGGGTGTAGCTCGGAGGTAGAATGCCCCTGGGTTCAATCCCCAGTACCCCCCAAAAAAAAAGACTTCACTTGAAACAGGACCATTCACACTTAAAAAGGAAATGAGAGTAGGCATTGTGGTGCATGCCTGTAAGCCCAGTACTTGGCAGGCTGAGACAGGAGGGTTACAGGTTCGAGGTCAGCCTCAGCAACATAGTGAGACTCTCAGCAATTTAGTGAGACCCTGTTTCAAAACAAAAAAATAAAAGGGGTCGGGGTATAGCTCACAGGATGTCCCTGGGTTCCATCCCTGGAAAAAGAAGAAAGAAAGAAAGAAGGAAAGAAAGAAAGAAAGAAGGAAGGAAGGAAGGAAGGAAGGAAGGAAGGAAAGAAAGAAAGAGAAAGAAAGAAGGAAAGATGGTTGGAAGGAAGGAAGGAAGGAAAGAAGGAAGGAAAGAAAGAAGGAAAGAAGGAAGGAAAGAAGGAAGGGGAAATCTCTTCCAAGGGACAGGTAAAGAGGGTTTAAACTAGGGCAGTGAATAGAGAGGACAGAGTGGGAAACATTTGCAGGGGGTGGATTTACGGGAATAAAGAGCACTGAGGCAGAGTAGCTTTGAGAGGGGATGATGTGAAAGGCAAATGAGATAATGTAGGGAAAAGTGCTTCACAAACTGTGAAGTGCTTTAGAAATGGAAGGGTTATTTTAAGAGGAAATGGCTAAGATCATTTTATGACTAACACAAACCCAACAACACTCCTGCAAAAACAATGAAAGCACTTGAGCTATAGATTGTGGGATAGCCCTGTAGATAGTGGGTCACCCTGTAGATGGTGAATCACCCTATAGATGGTGGGTGGCCCTATAGGTTGCAGGTGGCCCTGTCATATCGTTAGGTCAGCACCATGGAGTGGTGATACTTCCACCACAGTTATTCCTTTGGAGTGAAGGACAGCGGTTCCTGCGACTTGGTGTAGCTGAGTCCACTTCATGTTTCCCTGGAGCCCGGGTGGAACACCCAGGGGACACCCAGCTGCCACCCTGCAGATCATCGGCTGCGTGGGGCACTATGTCCAGAGGCACAGAGCGGAATTTGACAAGCTCTCCTAAGACCCCTCCTCTTTCTTAGGATTTTGTTTCAGTGTTTCTTTAAAACTTGACCTTTTTATAAACAGATAAAACTACTTCTTCATGTCTTAATCATCAAATCAAATGATAACTTAAAAACAAGCAGCTGCCAGAGATTTACAGACAGAGGATTCAGCTCCTAGCAGGAAGGACTGCATGCATAGACAAGGCAGATCTTGCTTTCCCTTTGATTTGTCAGTTATATCAGTGCCAGTGAAGACTGAAGAAGAGCAAAGCCTCAAATTCAAAGTGGACCTAGGAGGGTTAACTCTCTGTCATGACCCAGGCTGCCCCAACCTGTTTCCCTGAAAGAAAGGAAGCAGTGCATGTGTGCTGCCATTAGAACAGAGAGCGCAGGGGTGAGGAGGTCCCGCTGCCCCACGGTGGCCCAGCAGAGTGGCTGCATCCCGCGTTGTGGGGCCCGGCCTCTGAGTGCGCCTGTGTCAGCAGTGGCCTCTTGTGTCTTAGCCATGCGGCTGCTGAGAAGTTATCTACTCCTCTGTGCCTCAGGTCCCCCCTTACTAAGGTGGGAAAATGAGGACACCTGCCCTGTGCAGTGGCTGAGGAAGTGCATGTGGTGTCTGTGGGCAGCTCTGTGGGGTTTAGCAGCCAGCTGTGCACACCTAGAGGAAGGGTCAGCAGATGAAATGTGGCCAGAGCGTTACCTGCGAGAGGGCAGAGCAGAGAGCACATTCCGGTCCAGACGTCAAAGTCAGCATGAAAAACACTGAAGAATGAAGCAAGAAAAGGTGCTGGAGAAATGAGGAGGTGGCATCAGGAGGGCACTGAAAAGACGGGGTGGGGGACTGGAGTGAACCACCGCTCAAGCCAGCATGGCACACCTCCATCTGAGAGCTATAGGTCCCAGATCCCCCACACACGTGGGAACCATGGGTAGGACCGAGCCCTGAGACACCATGCAGTGGTTCCCTCTGTGCCCTGCAGCACCTAGCCCCGAGTCACCGTGCAGTGGTTCCCTGTGTGTCCTGCAGCACCCAGCCCCGAGTCACCATGCAGTGGTTCCCTCTGTGCCCTGTAGCACCCAACCCCGAGTCACCGTGCAGTGGTTCCCTGTGTGTCCTGCAGCACCCAACCCCGAGTCACCATGCAGTGGTTCCCTCTGTGCCCTGTAGCACCCAACCCCGAGTCACCGTGCAGTGGTTCCCTGTGTGCCCTGCAGCACCCAGCCCCGAGTCACCGTGCAGTGGTTCCCTGTGTGCCCTGCAGCACCCAGCCCTGAGTCACCATGCAGTGGTTCCCTCTGTGCCCTGTAGCACCCAACCCTGAGACTTTGCCCTGTAGCATGGAGCCCTGAGACACAGTGTGATTGTTCCCTCTGTGCCCTGCAGACTGCCTCATAGTCCCAGAGCCAACTGGCCCTTTGCATTCCGTGCCTTGGTGCCACCTTGCATCCCTGCAGCTGTACTTTGGACCAATAATACATAAAATAAGAGTTATTTGGACACAAGTGCTGTGGCTCCGTGACAGTCTATCTGATAGCTGAAATGGCTACTGACTAATGGGTGGGCAGTGTATGCAGCCAGGATATGCTGTGTACAGGGATGAATCGAGCCCTGGTCAACTGTAGCACAGTCGAATGTGAAGAGCAAGCAAAAGTCAGGCCCGAGCACCATGCTGAAAGGGTGGGAAAGGAGCAGCAACTGACCTGCAGGGGAGAGGACGGGAGTTCCACCGTGGGTTCCAGGCCAATGGCAGGGCATGGCCTGAGGAGCAGGAAGGCACAGTGCACAGATGTGTGGTGTGCTCAGGTTTCAGTATGACTGCAGGGTAGAATGTGCGCAAGGGAGATGAAGAGTGGGATTGGGCCAAATCATGAGAGTGCTGGAGTGTTATATGCTAAGGAGGTAAACATGTAGCCAGGGCAAGCAGGAATCCCCAGCGCCTTAGGACGGGAGCTCAAAGCAGCTACCCCAGCTTGCCAGGACCCCAGCTGTCTAGGAGGGGCTTGACCTAGGATCCAGGTCTGCCTCCCACTCTGCGCACCCTCTCTCCACCTCTGTGACACAGGCAAGTGCAGACTGAGTAAGACACACTGGGAGAGTCCCTGACTGTCTTCCTGGTATGTTTGCCTGTGGGCCTTAGAAATCAGTAACTGGGAACTCTCACTGCCAGCCAGGCCCTTGTGGTCAATGAGAAGCAGGAGGCATCTGACAGCTGGGAGGAGATTGCAATCTGAGACGCTGCAGACACCTCTGAGGCTGAGCTCTGGCTCACGTCCTGCTCAAGTGGGAAGCAGTGGCCTTTTAAAACCTGGTAGAAGCAGAAGACCCATGGCCTGCCACAGGGCTCATCTCTATGTGCTCAGTCTCACGTGTTCTTGAGAAATGTTTTCTGTTGCTCTCCCTGGACAAAGGCTGGGGGAGTCAGAAGCTCACCTGGGGAAGGCACATATTCGCATCCTGCTGTGCTGTCCCACAGGGGACCCAGACAGCTGTCCTGCCACCCTCACCAGTGCCCGCCAGACGGCCAGCACTGCACAGTTTAAGGTGCGCTCATGTGCTTCGCCGTGTATGATTCTCACAGCAACCTTGCTCCATATTGTTTCATCACTTTTCACGTAAAGGATTGTAGGTGACCTCATACTTTGCAGGATTCTATCACATGCACCCTCTTCTCTTACTGTGCCTGCTGAGTCTTCTTCCCAGAGCACTAATCTGACCAGCTTAGATACTTTGGCCAACCCCCCGTCAATTATAAATTCTGGTCTTTGCTTGACAGGAAACACCTGTGCAGCCTCGTTTCTCTCATCCCCCCCCAAAAAACTGCAATCATGCAGAGCACCCCTATGGTCTCCCAATAGCCCAGTTTGTTTCACTCTTCGTGGTCATGATAACACAGAGGTTAAGAGCAGGGACCTAGGCCTCTGGCACTTGAAACAGGTCACCACCACCTAGACGTGTGACCTCGGTGAGTCTTGTCTGTAAGTGAGCAGGATTCTCTCAGGATGGACTGTGGACACAGCACCTTCCACAGTGAGTGCCTGACAGAGTTAGCAGCTGTTTTTGTGCCCTGTGTGGTGATGGATGCTCTTGGGTTCTCTGAACAGTGACTACACCTGCATTCATCCTTCAACAGTCTCCTTCGTGAAAATCACACCAAATTCCAGAGAGTGAGTTTATTCCCCACCCTCGGTGCTTTCCTGGAGTGTCATAGCTGCTAAGCAAGTTTATATGGATGGTCTCAACCTGGTGTTTTCCAGGTGTTCAAACTTCTTTTCCAGCAGAGGGTGAGCTGAAAAACATAAGCCATTTCTTATTCCTTTTTTGGTCACCAGGGCCTAGAAGAATGTGTGTTCACTGTCTAATACATACTAATTTGTGAAATATTCCTCCATTCTGCAATGTAGAAACTGACAAACCAGGATTCAAACTGCTACCTCTGCCACCTGGTCTCCTTCTTCCGTGCCTGGCCCTGCCTCAGTCTTTTCTCCCACACTGCCATTGCAGCCACCAGGCCAGGGCCTCTGCTGCCTTGTTCTACAGTGGACGTCCACCCTGCCTGGGTAAGGTCAGGCCTCTTGACCCAGCCTATGAGTCCCTGCAGTGTCCAGCCTCCACCTGACCATCTCGCGTCCACTCTCGAGTGGCTGCCCCCTTTGCTCTCTCCCAACTTAGATAAAGAATTTCACTTGATCCTACTTCTGTGTGGAGTATTATCTGCAGGCTTCTCCCACTGCTTGGTTTCTCGGCCATCAAATCTTATTTCAGACACCACTCCTCAAAGAAGTCTTTGCTGGCCACCCTGCTAGGTGAGCCCTTCTCTATCAGATACTCTCTCACATCATCTCCCTATTTTCTTCAAGGTTGGGGTCAAAATCTGGAGTTATCTTGTTTATTTTCTGATTCCATCCAGTGGGGTAAAAGCTCCACCAGGGTGAAGACCTTGTGTGCTTAGTCACCAAATGAAATGCATTTCTTCAAGCAGTGGCCTGCACAGAGGGGAAGCTCAAAAGACCTGTCTCAAACAGATGAATAAATATAAGACAGGTCCTTTGAGAGCAATGCTCTTACGCACTATTGGAATAATCCAGGAATAACACATCATAGAATAATAGAAGCTGATCCTTGTGCAGATCAGAGAAGAGGGTGGAAGGAGGTTGAGGTGTGACTGTGCCAGCCCTTACCTCCACAAACACATTGGTAAGGCCGTGGTGAAAAGGTTAACTCATGAGAAGCTCCTTTAAACATGCTTCACAAGTATTAAAATGCTCACGACAGCAAGAAATCATAGTCAAAGAAGTGAATGACTATGAAGTACCTGAATAGAGTGATGGTTAAAGGCCTGGTTCTAACAGAGCCAGCACAGCGAGGTCCCATCTGCTCCAGCCTCCAGGGAGCAAGAAAACCTGGACGAAACAAGAGCTCCTTGAATAAAATGCCTAAATTAATACTGGGTTCTGTCATCTACTGTGTACAATCTAACAACAAGAATTATTTGCCTAGCACTTTGCAATTTAGAAATTTCTCAATTTATACAGTTTGTCTCATTCAACAAGACTGTTGAGTGAAAATCCACACAACTTAGAATTGAGAAACCTGGGTCTGGATCCAGCCTCATCAATAAGAAGCACTGACCTTGGCCAGTGCTGTCCTTCTCTGGGTCTCTATTTCCTCTTTGGTAAACTAAGAGCACTGGACTAGATTTTTAAAGTCCACTCAGCTCACCTATTGCAGTGATTTATATGTAACTCCTGACAAATCAGGTGTCTATTATTCTAGGTCCAGGACACAGAGTTCTTGCTGTGGAATTTTTAAGCATCGTTAAATCTTTTTGGTCTTAACTCATGCTCCTGAAGTCAAGTTGCTTGATCACTTTTTGAGGTGCCTCAGTGAGCAGAGAATGGCTGGCCATCTGGGGAGAGCTTCGCTTCCTCTTAATTCTTCTCTTCTGTGGTGCAGCCATGCAGGCTGGAGCCCAGCCCTGGGCCTCTGTCCTTGGGCTGGCGCCTCTCACGTTTCACTGTGACTGCAGCCCTCCACACTGCTGCTGCCAGGGACAGCTGCCAACTTTCACTCATTCTACATTGTAACTCAAGGAAAGGTCACCCTGTATCCAGTCCAGTAAATCCCCTGTCTGTGGGGGAGAAGGCCAGAGACTCTTCCCTATAGTTCAAATGTACATTCTGAAGATTATAGTCCCCCACCTTTCTGAATTTGTCTGCCATCTCCTGCTTAGACATCCATGGGAGGGATGGAACTCCTGAGTAAAGGGCCAGGGCGGGATTTTCAGGAACGTATGGATGGGTGGTGCCCGCTGGGGTGGTGCCCTTTACCACTGCCCCTTCTGTGTCCTTGGTACCTTTGCTTGTCACAGGAACCAATCTACTCTCTTCTCCACCTGAACCATTTGATGTCTCTTTCTTCTTTTCTTTCTTTTGTGGTACTGGGGATTGAGGCCAGAAGCTTTCTACCAGCCCTGTTTATTTTTTGTTTTGGAACACGGTCTTGCCAGGTTGCTGAGAGTTTCTCTGAAGCTGGTCTTGAACCTGCGATCCTCCTGTCTCAGCCTCCCAAGTACTGGGATTACAGGCGTGGGCCACCACACCCAGCTTGATATCTGCTTCCTATATGTAAGGTACAGCTCACTAGAGCCTCTGATCAGGAACCTCTCTGCTTTTAAGATGCAATTTGCTGTGGTCTGACATAGTAATTAATTTCTTCCTTCCAGTCACGGCTTCCCTACTCAAAGAAGATTACATGTAACTCTGAGGTGGGTATTTGAGCAATACTCTAAGATGTGCAACACTCTCAGAGTCTTTGACGTATTCAGCCCACGGCCCTGCATGCAAAAGACTCTAACTGCCCAGGTGTTCAGAAGCACTTAGGTCTGAATAGTCTCACGACATCAGGCGACAGGCAAGGCAAACTGCATATGGCTTTCCCTGCTTCTGCTCCCCCTCCCCTTTCTCTTTCTCTTTCTCTTTTGAAAATACCAGTTTGGAAGCTTGTGGTTACATAAGATATAGCCCATTTGCTTATGAGAGTCAGTATCTATATCTGTTCACCTGCTGCCTCCCCCGTCCTCATGCTGCCGTTTCGGGCTTTCTGCGGGAGGCAGGCATGTACAGCACAGACTGCCAATGCTGGGCTGAATTCTGCTCTTAGTGAGACTTCATGAGAAGCCCCTTAAACATTCAGGTTGGTCATGGAGGTAGGAGACCTATTTTCCCGAGGCTGTCAAGTTTCTCTGTGTCGCAGGGGTGTAACAATCTGCCAAGCAGCTGTTTCCCCCACGCCCCTGTGTGCAGGACAACCAGTAAGGAGACTTCTGCAGATCACTGCCTGGAGACCAGGATTCCCCCAACACCCCTCGGAAATAGTGGGGATCAGACCTCAGACTGTGTAGAAAGTGGTATTTCTAGCCTGAAAGAGGAAGCAGGCTGGGAGGCAGCCCCACAGCAAGCCTGCTGGCTCCTTTCCTTCCCAGGAGAAAACTTTCCTGGGAATTGTTTTTACAGACAAATGAATAAAGCCTGTATTTTGCAGTCTGTATTGTTTTTACAGATAAATGAATAAACCCTACATTTGTCAGCACTGTAATTTTTTTTCTTTGTCCTTTCTCAGAAATTCAGAACCTCAGATATTGGTAGAGATGTTGAGTATAAATTCATTTTCTGTTTTTCCTATGCCACTGTGCAAGAGGTTCTCTCCACTTGGTGGCTTTGCATAGCTGGTGCGTCAGTCCCTTCCTCCTTGTCTCTTCCAGGGCAGAGGCAGCAGAGACAGGAGCTGTGCTGCACAGCAGCCATCTGATTGGCCAGGCGGCTGCTGCTGGACTATAAAAGAGACCCCTACAGGCTTGCGAGGGAGACGCTCTGAGGATTCTGACAGCATCCTTGCGGAGAAGAGGCAACTTGTGCAGCTCCTCCTGCCGCCCTTCCTTCCTGCTGCGAACTCCACGCTGTTAGCCAAGATGTGCAAGGGGCTTGCGGGTCTGCCAGCTTCCTGCCTGAAGAGGTAAGGTCCTTTCCAGTCGCTCACTCGCCTGTTGAACTTTTGAACAGACTTCCTCAGTTACTGGCATGTTGTACTTACTAACCTAGTTCTTTGGAATTAGAGACAATGTGGCCAGGAGAGCAACAACTTCCTAGTTTCCTCTAAGATTAGCTAGATATTGTGACGTAGGAGGCATGCTCTTCAAATTTTGGTACCTGTGTGTTATTTTATGTGATTTCAGTTTGAGACCTGTTCTGACCTTTAAGCCAGGTCCTCAACTCAAGCTACTTAGAATGAAGAAGTGATATGGGGTTGGCGCTCTACACAGTGGCCTGTGCTCTCTCGGTCTGCTGTTAGTGTTGTAATCTGAGCACCTCTGGAGCACAGGGAATTGGCTGTGTCTAACAGTGCATGTTAGATCTGCGGGGGAAGACACCCAGAGGAAGGTTTGGCTGCAGCATCAGGAAAGCACAGTGCCTCCTGCGTGTGCTGCAGGGCCCTCCACTGTTGTTATGCACAAATGAGACAAGAAAACACTGTTTCTAAACCAGACCTCCCTTATTTCTCTGCCCTGTCTGCCGCTAGTTCTTGAAGTGTCTTACGTATGTGGCAGGTGAGAAATATTGAACATAACAAGTCAGATAAGGGTGTTCTGGAAGATCTCATCCTAAAGACATTCTTTTATCAATGTACGCTCTTGATTTAAAAAAGAAAAAAGGGGAAACTTTTAAACATTTATAGCTACTTATCTGCCTTTGGCTTTTTTGGGAAAAATGCTTATATATTAGCCAGTTGAAAATGAAATACAAAACTAGTGTTTATTGCATTACTGAATCTTGAAGTTACAAGCAAGAAGTCAATTTGAAGGTATACCAACTCTTGTCTTATCTCCCTGAAAATATATATCACCTTAAATTTCAATTTGGAAATAATCTCAGAATACAGTTTTTGCATGTCAATGAGAGGCTTGCCTTTCAAACATTGTGAATGTGTTGATGGCTTCTTCAGAGAGGCAGGTGGGGCTGGCAGAGGGACGGGGCCACATGCCTCTCACCTTCTCCATTAGTTTCCTGAACTGAGTGAAGGAAATCACTCCCAGCTCAGTTAAGTCACATACACAATTAACCACATGAAGCGCAGGAGTCTCGGGGAAGCTGTGCTCTGAACATCCTGGGCAGCAGGACTGCCCTGCAGCTCCAACTCAGAGGGTCTAGCAGCCAACCTGGGCAGGGAGGCTCTGTGCCCAGCCACCCTCCTGGCTCTCCCAGCTGGCCTCC
Organism: Glis glis; assembly: GCA_004027185.1. Lineage (NCBI taxonomy): Eukaryota > Metazoa > Chordata > Mammalia > Rodentia > Gliridae > Glis > Glis glis. The sequence goes on from PVJS01000315.1 coordinate 32,792, forward strand.
CTGGTGCATAGCAAACCATTCCGTCCAGCCCTGCATACCAGCTCAAGGCTCAGAGGGGCCTGAGCTGCTCAACATCACACGGACAGGGGCAAAGTAACGACCAAATCTCACTTTTCTGTCTTCAGTGACTTCTGAGGTCACTTTAGCTTTAGGTTTTATGGTTGTGTTGTGTTAGGAAGCTATTCACCAAGCATATTTTCAGCTCTTCATGAAATGACTGCCTGCCATGGTTAGTAACTGTCGGCCTTCAGGTAGAGGCAGCACACAGACATGAAATGATTCCTATGTGGACTGAATCACAAGACACCTATATCATTGCCTTAGGGGCCATCCTAACATGTCTGTTTATCCTTGTGCCCCCATCTCTTGGCTTTTATAATACAAGAGATAGAAGCAAGAAGAGTAAGTATGAAGGAAAGCTGAACTCAAAGCTGCAGAGAGGGCTCTGGCCTCCGAGGCAGTCGGGAGCCCTGCTGTGCCCAGCTGCCTAATAAATGGTGGAGTAGGGGAAACTGCTGGAATTAAAGTCATTCTGTCAGAGACGACTCCGGCTGGCTTCTCCTAGTTCCAAAGCCCCAGATTCCCTTTCTGTTGTGCACATCTCTTGGATGGTGGCAACAAAGGAGGGCGGCAGCAGCTAGAGATGGTCTGGAAGCAGGGAGAGTGGGCTCAGCCTGAGTTCTCCCCGTCCCTGGGGTGCAGGGTCATTCTGTGCACGGCCCCTGCAGGGACTGCTGGCCACCACACCATGGCAGGGACCCCAACACACACACACACACACACACACACACACACACACACACACACACACACACCTGTTCTCCCAGGTGCAGCAGAAAGAAGGATGAAATAGCAGCCAGCTGCCAGAAGGTGGCGGCAGCAAGAGGCACCATAATCCTGAAAACTCAGTCCTGTGTTCTTGTGGTTCCATTGATGATGCCAGAGGCGTTCTACTGGAAAAAATGATGGTGTACAGAAGAGGCTTCTGAGGTAGACGAAAGATAAGGGCTCCAGGGTCAAATGAAGGAACCAGGGTTAGGACTCTGCCTCATGGCTAATAGCAGGCTGTAGGCAGAATCAGAAGAATCATGTTCTGAGGGCTCCTGTCCATGCCAGCCCCTCCCTGTATAAACTCCCTCTGCCCCACAGACTAGTAATGGACTACCAGCTCCACCGCACACACGGTGAATGGAGAGAGCTGGCTGTCATCACTGACTCTCTTTTTCCCTCTTCTGTGTAGCGCAAAAGATATGAAACATCGACTTGGTTTCCTGCTACAGAAGTCTGACTCCTGTGAACACAATTCTCCCCACAGCAAGAAGGACAAAGTGGTTATTTGCCAGAGGTAAGAGAGCAGCCTTCGTGAAGATTCACTGAGTACTCTGTGAGAATAGAGATGTTCTACAAGAAAGGAGGATGTTAGGATAATCAAGAGGGTCTCCACTTTCATGGAGATTATAACTGGATTTGAAATTTCCATGTGTTTAGTGAAAAACTGTCCTACTGGACAATCGATCTCATCATAATAATGGAAGATTAAATCTCTGCATTTCATACAGGAACTTAGATTTCTTGCCCCAATTTTATATCATGGCACTCAAATTATTCTCTTTCTCTGTGATGTCTCTAGAGTGAGCCAAGAGGAAGTCAAGAAATGGGCTGAATCACTGGAAAACCTGATTAACCATGAATGTAAGTCTGACACCCCTGCCCCACCCAGCCCCCTGGGCCAAAGATGCAGAGACTCCTGCTTTGCTTGTCTAATAGGAACTGCAGGGAGCTCTGGGTTCTTTCTGACTTCCAGACCATGGATAAATGTTTGGTCTTACATCCAGTCTGTTTAAAACTTTATAATGTCCTAGAGCTCATGCCATACAATGGGTAGTCTATACAGAAATCACATGAAAACCATGGCTTTCATTGCATGGAGAAATGCAGAGAGGGAAGGTTCTAAGTACTGAGGTCTTCCTGCAGAATAGACCTCAGTGTCTCCTTTTCAAAGCCACTGTGGCAGCTGATGGCTGCATAGGCATCTCAGAAGCATAATTCTTGCTTGCACTCAGTGTAGGAATCCCAAGGTGTAACTGGGATCTACCAGACACTAAACACAAATCAGGGCTACCAGACCCCAAGTGACCCTCCAATGGGAGGGCAGGAGGGCTTCTGAAGCCCACACCTCATCCCCCAAGTCCCTGGGCTTCACTCAAGAGACAACACCCACCCACAGGGCACCTGTGTGCTCAGCACTATGGCTCCCTCCCCTCACAGGTGGGCTGGCGGCCTTCAGAGCTTTCCTGAAGTCTGAATACAGTGAGGAGAACATCGACTTCTGGGTCAGCTGTGAAGAGTACAAGAAGATCAAGTCACCTTCTAAACTCAGCCCCAAGGCCAAAAAGATCTACAACGAATTCATCTCAGTCCAAGCTACCAAAGAGGTAAGCATTCACAGCTGAGAACTCTAGGCCTTAGCAGAGACACCAAGAGGTGGTGCTCAAGGGCACCTGAGGGGTCCTTAGGTGACCATGCTGAGGAAGTGGAGAGGCTGCTGCAATCTTGATGACCCAGGGAAATCGACAAAGGAAAAGGCTCTTCCATCCATGAGACTTAAATTACCACCCTTCATGATTGTTTTTCTGAAAAATCTCCTCAATGTGGGGGAAAGAAAAGATATTGCTCGTCCCACCTTGAAGCAGAGTGAACTTTATATACTTTCTCACATGTGCCAGAGCGGACCAAATGTCCTGTATTTCAGTCCTGGGAGATGTGGGACAGTCACTGCTGTGTGGTCCTGGGAGGTGCGGGGACACAGTCACTGCTGTGTGGTCCTGGGAGGTGCGGGGACACAGTCACCTGCAATTCAGCTCAGTGTGGGGGCCTCGGCCCAAACAGATGGCAGGTCTGATGGAGCCTGTTCTTCCCCCCAGGTAAACCTGGACTCTCATACCAGGGAGGAGACAAGCAGAAACCTGCTGGAGCCTACAATAACGTGCTTTGACGAGGCCCAGAAGAAGATTTTCCACCTGATGGAGAAGGATTCCTACCGCCGTTTCCTCAAGTCTCGATTCTACCTTGACCTGGCCAGTCCTTCCAGCTGTGGAGCTGAGAAGCAGAAGGGGACCAAGAGTTCTGCAGACTGCACTGCCCTGCTCCCCCAGTGCGCCTAACTCTCACTCTGAGGCAGAGGCTGAAACGCCAAGACTCCATGCTGGACACCTGAGGCCAATACTGATCTGTATAAGCACGAGTGCTTCATCCACGTTGTACCTAGTGCCCATGCCGCTGCGTCAGTGAGTCGCTGCCTTGTAAACTAGATGTAGTCATGTTGCTGGGTGTCCATCAGGCTGGGACCCTGGTCCAGCCAATTTTCCCAAGGTTTTTGCAGGCCATTTCTTCTAGTCATGGACCTGTAGGCTTAGATTTTCAGAGATTGTTGGCAGTTCTCCCCCAACAGCTTGACCTGTGTGTGGTTGGTTGGTACACGTCACATGACATCACGCACACTTGTCTTCTGTTAGCCAGCTCTTCCTCCAGACTCTTGGTGTTTAGGTGAGGTTGGCCTATCACACCTACATGTGTGTATGTGTGTATATTAAATATATATAATATATAATGCATATTCCGTACATATTTATATGTGTCTATGTATTCAAGCATGTGTGAGTCTGGGTGTGTATATGTACACACACATTTCTGAATGGGTAGAAGGGAAAGGCCCCATGTGTTCACATTAGTGTGTACGCACTGGATACATGTTCTGATCACTGGTGTTTTACACTGCATTTGATCAGGGCTGACTGAGCTAACTGCCATACAGGCTGAGAGGACGCTAACTTGTAGAAAGCTGGTTCTGTAAAATCCTCAGGTCTTGCTGGAGGAGAATCCAAGGGACTTCATGCTTAACTGAACCACTGATGGCCTCTATATCGAGTAATGTGTCAGAGGCAAATACCAGACTGTCCTCACTAATGACACTTTTGAGTCTGGGGTTGCTGGCCACGCCTTCTTGCCTAGGTGTGCAGGACATGCCTGTTAGTGGCTGGTTGGTCTGGACATGGGAGATGGGACACTGAGCAGCTTGGAGAAGGGCAGCTGGGGCCTCACCAGCCAGCCTGCCCCAAACTACTGGGACTTAGAGGGACTTAGAGGCCACTGTGGCCCTCCTCTTCCTCTTGCCCCTCCTGATCCAGGTGCTCTTCTTATTCCCTCGAAGACCTTGGCCATCAGAGAGCCACCTTGGTTCCCTGAGTCTGTTGGTTTTCCTCATAATGGTTCTGGGCTGTGTGCCTACATTTAGAAACCAGCCACAGGGAAAGGAGATATTTTTTAAGGGGAAACAAGTTTCCACACGCTGAAAAGCCCTCATAAGTTTTGTCTTTTATGGTAAAATCTTGTTCATTCCATCCTTAGCATCAGGGCTAACAGAGACTGAGGTGTTTGTATGTTCTGAGAATAAAGGAGAGAGAAATGAAAAAAAGAAAAGGAGACCAATTGTTAGAACTACTGTTTGGAACTTTTCAAGGCACATGAAATACTTGAAAATTTCTCATTTCTGTTATTTATGATGTTGTTTTGTACAATGTTTTTTATTATTGTATTGTTTTATAAACAGAGGTACAGGATATTACCTGAATTACTAATGAATGCCCAGGAAGTAATTTTCTTCTCATTCTTCTAAAACTGCTGCCTTTGGGAGCGCACACTCACGCACACACCGCGTCCATTGCTCTTGTACAGTTACATGCACGAGCACTTCTCCAGCTTTTTAGCCAACATACCAGGCTGCAAAATGCAGATGCTGGACTGTGCCTATACATACATCTCGCTGTAGCAAAAATGTTGTTTTCTAACTGCACCCTTCCTGTCTCTCTGGCGGTCTTGCTCTTAATGTCCCAGAGTTCCTCCTCAGTGTTCCTATTTGTTACACAGCTGCACAGTCCTGTCTCCCGTGGATGCCAGGACCCACATGTATCTCTGGCTTTGTCTATTGTAACTGTCATGACTTCTGATTGTACCTGTGCTCAGACTGCTGTCTCACAAACAGGTCTGGAATGCCATTCTGAATGAGAAGTAAATTATTTTATGTAATACACTTCTGAGTGTGGTTTTCAGTTGTATTCTCCTGTGGTCTCCTCACAACTGGGTATGGTGGGTCTCCCTGCTCGTGGTTCATGGACAGAGTGCTCCTTCCTAATGCATGCCTGTTTCTATTGTGTGTTTTGCAGGCCTCAAAATGCTTCAGAGAAACACACTTATCCTAGTAGTGCAGCAAATAAAGGCTTCAGACAAAACTATCTGCTTGGAAACACATTCATGATCCCCAGGGACATGCTATGAGAAATGGCAGAATGTAGGGTGGCTCTAGAAAAAGACTCATACCGAGGCTTCCTCTCTCCCAGGCCAACTCACTCTGGGAAAGAAAGCAGAAACTGAACGTTGCTTATTCTTCAGTTTCTGCCCTGGCTCTGTCTGCATCGACTCAGAACCAAGGCAGGCTTGGCCTCAGACTTTGGTAAATGGGTCTGTTGGTCTGCTCACAGATACTCATCAGGGTTTATAAGGGATTGGGGTCTATCTTCCAGAGCATCCCTTCTCTACTACCATCAACCTGCCTGCTTGAGAGAAAATGGAGTAGTGAGAAATTGTGTGGGTTAAAGGGAGCCATGGATACGTCGAAGTAGATTCCTGCTAAAACTGCTCAAAATCTTTCCCTCCCTTTTGATAATTCTCCCCCTGGAAACGAGACCATGAAATGTTTGCATCTGGACTCACAGGCCCTGGGTCTGCTGTGTTGCAAAACCCATACTTCCTGAATCTTTCCTTTTCCACAGTACAAGTTAGGCTTATAGCGTGGTAGGGATAAAGATCTTAAACATTTTTGAGTAACTGAACCTTTGAAGGATCCGGTGAAAACTATGGATCACTTCCTCAAAAAATGCACAAAAGAATCTAAGTTTCTCATAAATGTTTAGAGGGATTTGTTACAATCCTCACTCAAGGCACAGAAAACGATCTTTCCTCTCTCATACTTAATCATTCACACTTAATTCTCACAATGGCACTGAGATAGAGAGGGCAATCATGAACATGGCCTCTGAAAACTTATAGATGAAGAAACTAAGATATAGAAGTAGACTGCCTTCATGTGGCAGGGCTGTGGTGTAAACCAAGCAGCCTGGCCTCCTGAGATCATGGCAGACACATGTAGCACTCAACAAATATACACATGCCAAGGGACTGAGGGCAGTACCCAGCAGTGTCCACATGCCAGTGAGAACAACACTCACCAAGTGACTTCGTATAGATATACTAGAGCAGAGTGCCACTGTCAGACACCTATGGTCAAGAATGGAACCACAATGTGTTCTCTATCTCTCTTCTCCTTTTGTGGCAGCTTTAGAAGTGATGTCTTCCCTGTGGTTCAGGATAGAGGACAGCCTGATGACAACCTCAGCATGCGAGGTGGATAATAGCTGCGGATTTCACTAAGTTGTTTACAGCATTGTCCACACTTGCAGCACAGCGCTGGAGTCTACATAAAGGAGAGATTGTGCTCTTAGCCACCATACTGTGCTGCTGGCTTCTGCCAGGTGGACAGACACCAGTGTGGGTTAAGGACTCAGTCCCCTTCCCCAGTAGGAAAGCAGAACCTCAACTTCGTTGGGAATCCTCATGGCCCAGCACCTCAGACTGTGTTCTGGCACTCTGTGTTATTAGTACTTAGACTGTTTAAATTAGAAACTGGATAGTAAAGGATGAAAAAGGATAAAAGGGGGAAAGAAAATAAATAAGAATGAACTACTTTGAAAGGAAAACCAACTAGCCAGGTGTGGTGACACATGCTTGTAATCCCAGTACTTGGGAAGCTAAGACTGGAGGATCCGGATTCATGGCCAGCCTCAGCTACTTAGTGAGGCCCTCCGCAACTTAGTGAGACCCTGTTTCAAAATAAAGAATAAAAAAATAGGTCTGGGGGTGTAGCTCGGAGGTAGAATGCCCCTGGGTTCAATCCCCAGTACCGCAAAAAAAAAATAAATAAATAAAAAGAAAGGAAGGAGAACCAACTATTCATTAGCTCTGGCTAAACATACGGGCAAAAAGTCTTAGGATTGTTGGTCAGATAAATTAGCTCATGTGACCAGTAGAACTCAAAAGTGCTATATGAAAACCAGAGGCTAAATTCAAAACATGAATCTGCTTAGGTTACTAAACAGATGGTCAATCAAATCACCTGCTGTTTTAATGTGTATGCTTTACTTCTTTAACATCTAGACGTCGCATGAAAATATGACAGGAGAAAGGAAAATGTTGTGATTTGTCCTTTTGTGATATAGAATAGAGGAAGAATCGAGTGAGATGACAGAACTTTTTGTAGATTCAGAATCCAACTGCTTAGATTTTGCATGCAGAGAGCCTACTGAGAGAGCTGGGTCAGGGACAGCTCTACTTCTAAGACACACCAATGGAGGTAAACAACACCTGCAGAGAGAATGTGGTTTCCAAAGGAGTCCTAACACATGAGAGTATCTTACAGGTAGGTCCTGTGTCTTAAGTGCCAGGCCTATGCTGAGTGTCCTCCATGATCTTATTTAACCCTAGAACAAAACGGAAGTCAATAGTACTCCCATCTTTCCATTTTAGATGCAGAAACTTTGATACAGGAGAGTTCAGAAGTTTGTCCAAGATCATACATCAAAAAAGTGGCAGAGTGTGGGTCAAACTCAGAAGTCTGCCCCAGAATCCTCGTCTTTAGTTATTCTACTCGAGGAAGAAGAGGGAAGAAGAGAGAAGGCACCAAAGCAAGCAAGGGAAGAATAATAGGAAGAAGTGGAAATAGAGAAGGGGTGAAAGATAAGAGCAGTAGAAGGGAAAAATGGGGAAGAGGTAATGTGGAAGAAAGAAACATGAAAGAGAGAAAAAAGAAATGAAAGATGTCTTCTTTTTTATTTATTTATTTATTTATTTATTTATTTATTTATTGCAGTACCGGGGATTGAACCCAGGGGCATTCTACCTCCGAGCTATACCCCTGTCCCTATTTTTAATACTTTATTTTGAAACCAGGTCTCACGAAGTTGCGGAGGGCCTCACTAAGTAGCTGAGGCTGGCCACGAACCTGGATCCTCCGGTCTCAGCCTCCCAAGTACTGGGATTACAAGCGTGCACCACCATGCCCGGCCTGAAAGATGTCTTCTGACAGGAAGTTCAAAACACAACACCTGCCCTCCCCATACCAAGCTGGTGGAGGCCAGCTGCCCCACGTCCCACCTGAGCCGGGCAGGTCGGGGCTCCCAGGCCTGCGGAAGGAGAGGGTGGGAAGCAGAAATAGGGGCTGAGGCCAGGTTCTTCTCCAGTGTCACTTCTCTATGACCCTGAATTTGCCCGATCCTGAGCCATTCACATAGCAACTCTTTCTTTTATAAGAAATACTTGAAGGAATGGATTTAAAAAAAAAAGATAAGGGAAAGCCTCCGATCTCTTTTGGTTTCGTTTACTGCTGCCTGGGGAGGCCTTGCTCAGGGAACTGATGACATCTAGCCACGTAGGACTCTCAGACAGCCAGGGCCCAGCTGGAAACAGGCATTGGGTGCATGGTCCTGGTCACGTCCTCCTGCCTCTCCTGGGAGGGAGCCAGTGGTGACCACGGGGCCTGGGCTAAAGGCCAGTGCCCTCCCCACCATGTGGGAGTGTGGTTGAGGCAACAGCGTGTGCGCACTGGTGGACCAGACCCTGGGAACTGGCGGCCATGGCCCCCAGAGAGAACTGCAGGGTCGGCTTGGGGCATGCCTGCTGAGGAAAGGAAAACAAGACTTCTGTTGAGTTTTTTGAAGTAGCATTTGTAAAGTTTCCAGATTCCTCCATCAATCCATCTGGCCTCTCTGCAGCTGTCTTCTCCCGGGAAGTGTATCTGTTCGGGTTTAGCACTGGAGTGTCCCCCAAAGGCGCCTGTGTGGAAGGCCTGGTATGTGCTTAGTGCAGCGTGTTCAGAGGTGGCACCATGAGGGCTCTGGCCTCCTCAGTGGACTGACCCATTGGTGGCAGAAGGGAGCACCCCTGGGAGAAGGTAAAAACTGTAGGCGGGCAGGCCCTGGTGGAGGATGCAGGTCACTGCGGTATGCCCTTGGGGACTATGCCTGGCCCTGGTCCTGCCTGTATCTCTCTCTTTGCTTCCCAGCCACTAGGAGCTGAAAAGCTTCTCCCTGCCATGCCCTTCCACCATGATGTTCTGTCTCACCTCAGGCCCAAGGCAATGGAGCCAGGGGACAGTGGACTGTCGCCTCTGAAACCATGAGCCAAACCAAATTCTTCTTCCTTTAAGTCTTTTCTCTCAGGTATTTGTCAGAGCGACAAGAAGCTGTCTAAAACAGTGTCTCTGAACCATCTCATTGATTGTAACAAATGGTGGGTAACAAAATCTAGTGTGCCACAGTTGAGACAAGGCCTGCTCAGCCTTTCTTTCACCACCGTGCCTGTAAGGTTCGCCCTCTCCTGCTCTTCTTATTTCTCCCCGTAAGACTTTTTCCTCCTGCTGATCTTGCCTTCTAGCTGATATTTCCACGCCTTTGGGTGATGGGAAGAACAACTGTTAGGACTGCTCTTACGATGTTCTTACCATTTCCCTCTTAGAAAATGTAGGAACAGTTCTTCCAGCCTTTGCTGGGGCCGTGGAGTGAAATAACTAACATAGGGAAGGTCTAGCTGGAGCCACTTTACAGAGAAAATATTGTAATGAGATCACAAAAGTGCAAACAATGTGTTCATATATCTATTTTATACATATAATTAAAGTTACATATATGTATATATAATTGTACATGTAATTAAAATTGACATGCTCCTTTATATGCATAAACTCCTCAATTATATCCGCAACATAAATTCATTAACATTTATTATTTTTCTCTACTAGTACTACTCTATATGCACCAACTCATTTAAAACCTGTAACCACTCTATGATGAAGAAGCTCTAAAATTTGTCCCCTGCCCTTTAACAGATGAGAAACTGAGGCATAGAGAGGCAAAGAGCCAGGACTTGGCTCCCAGACAATGAGGCCCCAGAGCCCACCTCACACAGGGGGAGTTGGGCTCCACTAGTCAGAGGTGATTGTGGAGTCTATGTGGCAGAGGGGATTACCTGACAGGAGAGCTGGCTACGGCAGTGCTTTTCTTCAGAGATCCTGGCAGTGCTGGTAAGATTCTGGGCCCAGCACCTGCAGGCCCAGCAGCTCCTGCTCAGGCAGAGGTGCCATTGCCCTGAGGCCACGGCAACAGCTCCTTCTGATCCTGCAGCCCCTGGAAGTGTCGTCTCAGTGGCTTGCAGGCAGGCCAGCTCTTCAGAGTGGTGCTAGTCACTTCTGGAAGCTTGGTCTGTTTGCTCAGCCTGCCCACGCTTCTGTGAGCTATCTATAACTATCAGTAAATCTCCTTTGCTTACACTAGCTACCATGCATTTGTTTCTAGAATTAAGAACCATGATGGATATAGTAAGCACTAAAAAATGTTAGTTATATCTGAGGATATGTCCCTGAAGGTGTCCTTTTAGGGGACAGTTTGGTATAATAGAAAAATCATGGCTTCAGGAGTATTAAGTATTCAAATCCAGAAATTTTATGAGTCATGGAACATCAGGAAATTATTTCACTTGTCTGAAATTCAGGCTACTCATCTGTAGAATGCTGCTAATAATATCAATATAAAGAGTTTTCCACCTATTAAAATATTTATTAGCCATTTAATAAATATCAACTCTTTAGCCACTTTAGGCAAACCACAGATCCACAGTTGCAGTGAGCAGGATGGTAGAAAGAGCTCGTGAAGGGGCCACACAGAGAATTTAGGGTGGTAAAATTGTTCTTTGTGGTGCTGTGGTTGTGGATACACAGGGCTATGCACTTGTCCAAAGCTCCTGATGTAATATAACACAAAGCATAAACTTTATTGTGTCCAAGTTTAAGAAAAATTCAATTGGGAGTTTTAAAAAAGTTACAGGTAACTTCTAGTTTATGCCATTTTGGAGGAGCAGGTACCTCTGTGTCATAAGCAAATATTAAACAAAATATAAAAATATTGTACAAAATATAAAAGCATCTATTTTCAGACACTCGACAGAGACAGTGATCCTGTGATCCTGGAGAGGATAGAAATACACCAGTTGAGCTCCACTTGCACCCTGGCTTTCTGCTTAAGGTCATTTTCAAACTGCAATTGAGAAAAGTAGCATCAAAACAGAATGTAGTAATTTTGCTGGATGTAAGAAAGAGAACATCAAATTTGAAATTTCTACAGAGGCTGGAATTTGCAGATCAGGGTCCTTGAGAAGCGAGAATTGCACAACAGAAGCTCCAAAACTCTGCAAACATACCCCGTTGAGTCTGAAGGTTAGCAGGCAGGAGGAATGCTCTACTGGGCTGGTAGAGGAAAGCCACTGGGAGCAGAGAGCTTAGCAGATACTATGGCAATCGCAGTGCTGGGCTATTAGAGATCTGAAGACTTAAGAAACCCAGAAGATCAGAGAAGGACTGCAATTTAGGAGTATGCCTAAAATAGCTCAGAGGTAAGGGATACAGTTTTAAAGTCCTAAAAAAGTCCAAAGCAAACCCATTAACAAGAAAGCCAATCTGCCAGCAAATTAGCTGCCGACTAGTAAAATTTCAATACTCCTTAAGAGAAGACAACATAATTTAGACTCTTAAAAATGTAGCATTCATAATGACAAGCAAACATCATAAGATAGCTATAAGTTAATGATAAAAAGAAATAAAAGGTAATTTATATCCGAGAGAATAGAGATTGACTGTTGCCTTCTTATATGTAATTCAAACCCAAAGATTCAAACCAAAAGATTCAAACAATGCAGAAGAATTTAACCCAGAGTCCTCTTTCCAGAGAAAATATACATCAAAAAATTATAGCAAAATAAAGGCATTTTCATACAAAAGCTGTTAGACTTATTACTAATAAGTATCAACTACAAGAATTACTATTGACAGTTGTTCAGATGACTCGAATCTGTAGAAAAGAACGAAAAGCACTGAAAATCAAAAATATGTGAACAAATACGAAAGAAAATACAGGTAACCCGACTCATAAGAAAGCTGGAATGGATTTGATACAAAGTGGATTCCAGGACAGATTACTGCCAGAAACCAAGAGGGACATTTTATAATAACAGGGGGAAAAATAGGTCAATTTTTCAAGAACACATACAATCTTAAATGTGTGAACACCTAATAACAAAGAATTAAATACATAAAGCAAAAAACATAGAGAACAAAAAGTAGACAAATACAGATTGAGCCTTTTACACTCATCACTCAATAATCGACAGGATAAGCAGCCTCATGACTGTTTCAACTCCTCTTAGCCAATGTGGGCCTATCAGCCCAGGGATCTACCTGGCAGGAGAACCCAAGAACACAGTGGGGAAGGGACAGCCTCTTCAATAAATGCACAAGAATGAAACTGGACCATGACACCATAAACAAAAATTAACTTAAAAGGAATTAAAGATTTAAACATAGCCTGTAAAAATAGAAAAAGAAAATTTAGGGGGAAAGTTCCTTGGCATTCGTCTTGGTGATGGTTTCTTGGATGGACACCAAAAGTACAAGTAGCAAAAGCAAAAATAAACAAGTGGGACTATAGCAAACTAGAAACTCCTAAGCAGCAAAGCAAACAATCAACAAAATTAAATGACAGTCCATGGAATGGAGAAAATATTTGCACGCCATTAACCCAACAAAGTGTAAATATGCAAAATATATAAGGAGCTCATATAACTCATAGCAAAAAATAATGATAAACAGATTAAAAATGGGCAAAAGACCTTAAATATCTCTCCAAAGAAGACATACAAATGACCAACAGGTATAAAAAAGGTGCCTCACATGACTAATTATCAGGAAAAGGAAATAAAACACAGTATGATACCACTTCACATCTTGTAGGATGGCTATTATAAAAAAGATGGAAATAAGTGCTGCCAAGGGTGTGAAGAAAAGGAAGCATTTGTGGGAATATAATTTGATATGTCCATGTGTAAAACAGTATGGAGGGTCTTGAAAAAATAAAAAATTCAGCTACCATATGATCTACATCCAGAGGAAGTGAAATCAGTACATGGAAGAAATCTCTGCAGCCCTGTGTTCACTGAGCATTATTCACATAGTCAGACAAGGAAACAATCCACAAACAAGTGTTTGTGGACAGGTGAATGATGTGAAAGTATGTCCATAGGATCATTCTGTATTTTGCTTTCAGTACAGTTATTCAATAAATTATGTGTGACAGTCGACACTTCATTATAAAATGGGCTTTGTGTGAGACGATTTTCCTCAGTTGTAGGCTAGTGTGAATGCATGTCTAAGGCAGGCCAGCCTGAGCCGTGGTGGTCAGTAGGTTAGGTATGGTAGATGAATCTGTGGCTTAATGATATTTTCAATTTATGATGACTTTATCAGGACATAATCTCACCATAGGCCAGGCGTGGTGGTGCATGCTTGTAATCCCAGTACTTGGGAGGCTCAGACAGGAGGATTGCAGGTTCGCGGCCAGCCTCAGCTACTTAGTGAGGCCCTTCACAACTTAGTGAGACCCTGTTTCAAAATAAAGAATAAAAAATAGGGCTGGGGGTATAGCCTGGAGGTAGAATGCCCCTGGGTTCAATCCGCAGTAACACCAAAATAATAATAATAATAATAATAATAATGTCACCATAGTCAAGAAGCATCTGTACTAAAAATTATAAGATATTATATAAGATTAAAGAAAACCAGTATAAGTGCTTTAGAATTTCCTTGCTCCTAGATTAAAAGAGTCACCATTACTGATAGGCCCATTTTCTCTAAACTTGATCTATAGATTTGCAAAAATCCCAATTAAATTTTCAGCATTTTTAAAAAATAGAAATTGACATATTAATTCAAAAATGTATACAGAAATGCAAAAAGCCCTAGAATAAACAAAAATTTTAAAGGACCAAGTTAGAGGACTTATCTTATTTGTTTACAAGAAAAAAAAATTGTACTGGGATTGAACCCAGGGGCATTCTACCTGTGAGCTACACCCCCAGGCTTATTTATTTATTTATTTATTTGGTACCGGGGATTGAACCCAGGGGCAGTCTACCTCTGCACTATACCCCCAGTCCTTTTTTGTTTTTTATTTTGAAACAGGGTCTCACTAAGTTACTTAGGCTGGTCTTTAACCTGCTCTCCTCCTATCTCTGCCTCCCAAGTACTGGGATTACAGGTGTCTGCCACATGCCCGGCATTATTTTTATTTTTTGAAATGGGGTCTTGCTAAGTTGCTGAGGCTGGCTTCGAACCTGCAATCCTCCTGTCTCAGCCTCCCAAGTACTGGGATTACAGGAGTCTGCCACCATGTATGGCTTTAAGAATTATTCTTAAACTATAGTAATCAAGGTAGAATGGCACTGTTACCATGTGACATCTATAGGTTGATTAAATTAGAATCAAGGAATATATACATATTTCTATGATTTTTTAGAGACACTAAAAATTCAGTTGAAAAAGGTATTTTCTACAAATATTGCTTGAATGGTTGGATATCCACATGTGATAAAAGTGAACCTGTTCCCTACCTCAAACCTTGCCTGAACACAAAAGCTAAAGCTATAATTTTAGAGGAGAACATAGGAAAATACCTTCATGATCTGGAGCTATCCCAAGATGTTTTAGGAAACAAAGCACTAGACGTAAAAGAAAAAAATAAAAGTGACTTTATATAACTTAAAAATTCTTCTTAGTAAATGCCATTAAGAAATAAAAAGGCAAGCCATATCCTGGGAGAATATTTGAAATAAATATAACTTGATAAATGACCCACATCCAGAATATAAAAAGAACTCCTACATTTCAATAATAAAAATCAAACAACTCAATAAAAATGGGAACAATATGACCAGGCATGGTACCAAGGAAGATATGCAAATCACTAATAAATATACTTTTTAAGGTGCTCACCATTACTAGTTATCAGCTAAATAACAATTAAAGCCACAATACACCCATTAGAATGTCTGAAACTTTAAAAATTAATTATTGGTGAGTAGCTTTAACAACAAGATCTCTCCTATGTTGCTGGTGGAATGTGAAATAGTAGGTGTACTTTTGGAAAACAATTACAAGTCTCTCAGGAAGCTGAGCATGCACAGCGTGATGAGAACCAGACCCTGCTTCAGTCCCCCACCACGCTCCATCCAGGATCTGGCTTGCTCTGCTTGTTTCATCGTATGTCCATCTTTTCCCTGCTCTCTTCTATGTGGACTTCAAGCTCCTGCACCGGATGTGAAGAAAATAGGCTTGTAGAGACTGATTAAGGATTCCCACAACTGCATACTAACCACCTCCTAAGACAAATACCCCCATCTCTTTATCCCTCTTTTGTTCTATCTCTCTCTTCACCCTACTAATTCTGCTTCAATCACTGAGCCATGGCTGATAAGGACTTTGTATTGAGAATGGTTCCAGAAGAATAGAATCTTAGAGATGAGTTCTGTGAATTGTTTCTGGGGTCTCTGATTTGTTCTCTGATGCTCTTAGTTTAAAAGCAGTGATGACCCTGTTTCCAGTGGAAAGGAGGCACTGGTACTCCTCAGCATGCAATGGCAAGGAGTTATCCATATTATCACCTGCACATGTAAGTACCTGCAGTAGGCGAGGTAACAAAATGTTCTCTGATAGAGCATCTTAGTGCACAGAAGGAGTTCGGTGGAGCCAGATTCTTGTGCGAGAGAACCCAGAGAGAAAAAGGATGAGCTTGGGACTTTGAAATCAAAGCTAAATATAGATGTAAGAGATTTGAAAATTCTCATGACTTCTCTGAAAGAGATCTTTGCCTTTGTAGCCTCAGGCCCCAGAATTCTGAAAATCAACTGAGTCTCTTCTTGCAGGTTGCTCAGTTACAGTGAAAGTTGAATTTCCAGTCTCATTGGGGTCTTTGTTGTTAAAACTGGATTATTCATGTAGAGGAATTCTTATGACTGGGATGCAGACATCCAGGTGGATTCTGAGGAGGCTGTGCACCTTGGGCATCTGAATTCCACAGAGCCCTCCTGTGAGTCCCGACAGCTCTTCCATCCCACCCCAGCAGGTTGGCCTCTCCTTACGTGAAGCAGCAGCCTCCAGAGATTGCTGCCCTGGGGAACTAGCCATCATTGGCCTGCCTCCTCTTCTTGCTTCTGTGTCTAACGCTAGACTCAAGTCTCAGTACATCTTGAAGAGTGAGGTAAAATTATGACCCATGAGGAATTAGGGAACACACCAAAAAAGGTGCTTGATTTTGTAAATCTGTATCAATAGAAACCTGGGTCTTGTGTGGCTCTTGAAGGTTCAGAATCGAGGAAGAGGGAACTTTAACTAGATAAACCCAAATGCATTGCTGAGGGCACACTAAGCAGAGATTCAAGAATGAACAATGTAGAGGAGATAGATAAAGTTCCAAAAGTATATCCGGTTTGTTGGCTGGAACAGTCTACAGAGACAGCCTACTTTGAATGGTGTTAAAGTGTGAGAATCTTCTTGGTGCATGTTGAGCTCAGGGCGATTGAAATGCAGGAGCTGGTTCATCACACAAGAACTGCCCCCTCAGCCTGGCGTGGTGGAGCACGCTTGTAATCCCAGTACCTGGGAGGCGGAGACCGGAGGATCCAGGTTTGTGGCCAGCCTCAGCTACTTAGTGAGGCCCTTCGCAACTTCGTGAGACCCGGTTTCAAAATAAAGTATAAAAAATAGGGCCGGGGGTGTAGCTCAGAGGTAAAATGCCCCTGGGTTCAATCCCCGGTACCACAAAAAAAAAAAAGAACTGCCCCCTCCCCAGTTGAGGATGCACCCTTTTCATGTCAGAGGAGCCACAGGTCTTGAGTGTGTGTGATAAGTTATAGTAGAACCTGCTACCATCAGAGTAGGGTCCCTATGTATAATCCTGGGTTGTCAGAAGCCAAGAGGTAGTATTTAATCATAGGAAGCCAGGTGGATAGAGTTATTGAAATGAAGAGGGATCCCCACACTGGTCCCTTGGCCCATTGAGTAAGGGCTACTCTGGCAGGAAAGGTCAAGCTGAAGACACTGGACTGCCTCTGTCCACAAAACTAGTCGACCAAAGGGAAAACTGTGTTTCCAGACACATTGCTGAGGTTAGTGCCACCAGAGACTTGAAAGATGGGGTGCTGACTTCTAACACATCCCTCTTCAAGTAATCTGTTGGTCTGTGCAGAAAACAGATGGATCTTGGGAATTATCATGAACTTAATAAATTGGTGACTCAAATTGCAGGGCCTGTTACAGATGTTGTTTCATTGAAGGAGAAAGCTAGCACATCTTCTGGAAGCTGGTATAAAGCTATTGATCAGGAAAATGCTTCTTTTCTATATACCTATTAGTAAGGACATTTAAAACCGGTTTGCTTTCATCTGGCAGGCCCAGCAGGATATGTTCACTGTTCTAGGGGAATATCAGTTCTTCAGCCACATGTCATAATCTAGTTTGAAGGAAACTTGATAGGCCTGCATCCACTCCATTGATGTTCTACTGACTGGCCGTGTTCAGCAGGGAGAATCAGCTCCTCTAGACAGGGGTCAGCAAGCTGCGGCTCCAACCTGTCTCTGTAAGTATTCATTGAAGCACAGCTACTCATTTGTTTCCACTGCTGTCTGCAGCTACTTTCCTACCACAGAGGAGTTGGGCAGCTATGAAGAAGTGAGCTTAAACTACTTACACTCTGACTCTTCACAGAAAAAGTTTGTGATTCTTATTCTAGACACATGTCCCAGAGAACATGAAACCCTCCCAAACTCAGAAGCCCATGCCCTCGGTGAACTTTCTAGGGATCCAGTGTGATGAGACGTCTCTTTCAGGATGAAAAACAAGTCGCATAAAATCATCCTACCACTAAAATAATGCATGTGCTTAGTGGATCTCTGGATTCTGGTGCAAGGATGTCTTTATAAACCCAACTAGAGCCATGTGACATGTGACTAGTCTGCCACATGGCTGTCTTGGGGTCTTCCTGGACCTGTGAATTTGATAGTGCTTCAAACATCAGAGGTCCAAAGGTATGGTCTTTGGGGCCTTTTTCAGGCCTTCGTAGGTTAGTTACAGAGAAGATCCTCAGAACTCTGGCACAAAGTCATGGCATTCCTGTGACCAACTACCCCTTTTGAGATCTGAGCTTGCTGCTGTGCCTCAGAAGGTCACAGCCATATGTTATCATATAACCTAAGCTTCTCATTATTAACAGGAGCTACTTCACCCATCAAATAGTAGGAGGAATGCAGAGCAGAACTTAATCACTGAAGGGAAGTGAGAGAGGAGGCAGCTTGAGCAGAACCTGGGGGTCAGGGAGCTAGGTGAGGAAGAGGTCCCTACTCCTGCCATGTCACCTCCTCTCACAGCCACACGAATGGCCCAAGGGGCTCCACATGTGAACAGTGGACTGAGGAGGTAAACATGAGGCCCAGTTTACAGCTATTTCTGCATAATATAAAAGTGTCACTCCAAAAACAAACAGCTGCAAAACTAGAACCCCAGCCCAGGACAACTGCACAGAGCAACATGGAAGGAAATGAGCTAGTGGGCAGAGCCTCAAGGAATGCATCTGTGTCTGTTTTGTCTGTAAAAGGAAACAGCCCCAGGCATGTGTCTGCATGAATCCTGGGCTGTGGACAATGGTTTGCTGAAGAGTCAGCCACCCAGGCTTCACACAGTTAGAAATTCGGTTTACTGACCCAATTGTTGTGGATAATACAGCAATGAACATGAAAATGAAGATACCTCTTTGAGATCATGATTTCAAATCCTTTGACTATGTAACCAGAAGTAGGATTGCTGGATCATATGGCAGTGCCATGTTTAGTTTTTGAGGAATTTACATCCTATTTAAATAGTGCTCCACCAATTTACTTTCCCACTGACAGTGTACAAAGTTCCCACATCCTAGTAAACATTTGCTATCTTTGCTTTTGGATAGCAGCCATCCTGGCAGGCATGAGGTGCGACTCCTTGTACCTTTGATTTTCATTTCCCTTGTGGTTGTTGGCGTTAGGCACCTTTTCATAGATCTGTTGCCATTGTATGTCTTCTTTGGAGAAATATCTATTTCCTGTGCTTACTTTTAAATCAGAATTTCTCATTTTTTTGTTTTTTCTAATAGATTGTATGAGTTCCATAGATATTTGGGATATTGGATATTGATCCTCTATCAGATTTTCAAACATCTCCCTCCTCATATGTGCTGGATTTTCATTGTGCTGGTTTTTCTTGGCCATGCAGAAGCGTTTCAGCTTGATCTGATCCTGCTTGTCTATCTTTGCTTTTTTTGCCTGTGTCTTTGGTGTCAGATTCCAGAAATCATTGCCAAGGCCAATGGCAAGAAGTTTCTGTTTTCTTTTAGGAGTCTCAGGGCCCGGGGTCTCGTGTTTAAGTCTTTAATCCATTTTAAGTTGATTTTTGTGTAGTCAGCTGGCACAAGAGTCCAGTTTCATTCTTTTTCATGTGGATATCGTGTTTTCCCAGCACCATTCATTGAAGAGACTCTTCCCCATTGTATATTATTGGCTCCCTTGTTGGAAATCAATTGACCTCACATGTATGAGTTTATTTACTTATCATCTTATTTTGCAACTCTGTGCATGTATCTTCCCAGCAAAAACCCCAGGCTCCTTGGAGAGCAGAGACTGGGTTTGCTTCATGGCTGTGCTCCTAACAGCACAGGCTCTGCACATGGTTGGGGCCGGGTGGACGTGCATACACGGAGCAACTGTAGCTTTCACTGTGGTTGGAGTCAGGCAAGTGTGGAGGAGGAGGAGTGGGGAGCCCCTGACCCCACTCAGTGCTGTGGAAGGCCTATAAGTGGTGATATCTGCAGGATCAGAGAGGGAACTTGGTGTGTTCCCACTAGACTTCCGTTTTCTAAAAGAATATTTTAAGGCATGATGTGACCTTTGCCAGTGATCCCTTGGGATCTGAAAAATTCAACCGTTTATCCTTTACAGCTCAGGAATGTATTTTTCTACATCTGCTGATTTATTAACATTACTGCAGTCATATAAACCTGGTCTGTCTGGGCAAAGTAACGGCTTAGCTAGAAGAAATATATTTTCTAAAGTTAAAACTGGAAACCCATAGTCTAACAGGTGCCCTTATGAGAAAAATGAAATAGGCTATGTGAAATGGCAACTCTCTTGGAAAATCTCTGTAACCTCTTGATGCTGTTGGCATAGCCTGTTGTTTCTATGTGCTTCCAGAAGAGGCAAATTCCTGAGATAGTCTGTGGTTGGTAAGAGTGGAGTCGGAGGTATTGGAGGTGGTAAATTCAGTGAATTCCGTAAATTCCACAGAAAGTGGTCCTGATGGCAGGGAGGGAAGACAGAAGAGTTTTGTGGTGTACAGTAGAATCACTGTCTCTAAATAAACAAAGGGAAGCTGGGCCTTTTCACAGTAAAATAACCCAGTGTGAGACTCAGAAAGGAGGGGAAGTAAAAGTAAGGGAGGGAAGACAAGGAAACAAAAGCCCAGTGGTGCTCATGACCACGGACACGAACTCGGCTGCTGTCTAGCTGTGTAAACTTGGATCTTTGAGCCCTGGTTCCTCCTGAGAAAAATGCAGTGAAACCCCTCATCTCATAAAACCATGCTCACTCTCCATCTCTGTGTCACAGATTGCCGTGACCGGATGCCCTCTTTGCAGATGAGTAAAAGAGGCTCAGGTGTTACCTGTGCTGCCTAAGGTCAGACAGAGGAAGAACCTGCCTGGTACTCAAACTGTGAGTCTCTGAGCCTCACGGTGCTGAGCTGACTGAAGGGAGCTGAGGTGGTGACTAGAAAAGCCGTTCTCCCACAGCCTGGCAGCTCACTCTTTCCCCTCCACCCCACCCCGCCCCATCTTCTGATCTCTGCATTTGCAGTTCTAGGAGCCTCGCCTTAGTTTCTACCAGAACACACCGTGGGTATCTCTGAGATCTCCTTCTAGTTGCCTGACCCCAGAAGCTGGGTTCTTAATCAACGCTTCCATCTGGATTTCAACTGCCTTTACCTCCTACACAGACACTTTATAGACTGCTGATTAATAAAATAGAAAGCCCCACATACATGCTATATGTATAAATATATTCTCTTACTCCCCTTCTTCTACTCTACTGGAATCTCTCCTCATTTATCTGAAGTCCCTTTTATTTCCAATTTCTCTCCAGTTTCCACATACGAGAGAAAACATAGGATCCTTCACTTTCTGAGACTGGCTGATTTCACTAATGACATGTAGGTGCTGGCCAGGGAAACAGAGGGGACACGGTGGAAGGGACCTCTGTGCTCCAGGCCTGGCGCATGAGACAGCAGTGTTCAGAAGCTCTACACACAGCTGCACATGGCTGGCTGGTCAGAGAACTCTGTATCCAGCTGAGGATGCAGAATGCTACTCTCTGGGGTGGTGGCAATTAAAATATTGGAACTACAACAACCTCTTAGGACTACCAGTGTTTTTTTTGTGTGTGTATGTTTTTGTTTTTTGTTTTTGTTTTGGTGCATTGTGATTTTACATCATATTGGGGTATAGATTGTGAGACGGATGCATGTACTTGATCGACCACTGGTTTTTGAGGAGACTTTATATGAGAGTAGCTATAAATTATTAATTTAAAATGTTCTAATGTTATGCTGATAGAAATTTGGGGATTTAAAGCGAATTTGTATTCTGCTGTTAACAAAGTGCCGAGTGAGTCTGAATGTGGGTATGTGAAGTGTGTGCAGTCCATGGCAGTGGACATGTCTTCTCACATGTGACAGGCACGTCCTTCCAGGGATCCCAGGACACTGCTGTGTCAAGCGTGGTCATCCTCACCCACCCTCTGTGGCCAGCAGCACCCCGTGCTGAAAGTGACCTAGAAATAGACCTCAGCTCAAACAGACTTGCAGACATAGACCCTTCGGTGCCTGGGTCTGGAGCCTGGGGGCGGCAGCAAGCATGCAAAGCTGTCCAGGTGTTTCCAACAGAAGAAGATGCTGTCAGATCAACGCCCTGAGACATTTGCTGCTTACTGTGAAAAGTTGTTAAAGATTCCAGGTTGTTTCTCTGCACATAAGAGTTCACACTTAAGGGAGAGCTCTTCACTGTGGACAGAGGAACAGATGGAGGAAACTGCCAGTCCAGTTTGCAGTTGGTAGATCTGGGGATTTAGCATGAGAACTGTGCCAGTACATATCCAGACAAAGAGTAAAGCAGTAAGTAATAGTTGTTGGACTTAATATTTAGGGTAAAAGATTGTTCTATGTGCCCCCCCACGTCATCTGCCCTCCAGGCTCCACCTGTCTGTCCCCCATCACCTCTGCCCTCCAGACTCCAACTGTCTGTCCCTGTCCCCCACCACCTCTACCCTCCAGGCTCCACCTATCTCTGCCCCTCCTGTCAGCTGCTAACATCTCAGGCAAAGTGAAATTTTTCAGAGAGAGGAGCAACAAGAGTGGAAAGTCTGCTCTAGCTTCAACATTTTCCTGAACCTAGACTTTTCCTTTATCATGTCTTTTCTCATTAATCAGTGGAATTGTTAAAGAAACTCCAGTAGGTTAAGGCTTTAGTTGCTAAATTAAGAAGCAAAGTAAACATTCAGTTAAAAGAAAGAAAGGGACATCAATATCCATTCATCCTTATTCATTAATGCCTCTGCACTACAATTCCTTTTTAGGTGTTCTTTTTTTTTTTGTTTTCCAAGAACTCTGCTTGGAAGCAGAGGCTCTGGCATTCAGGGACACAAGCCCAGGGGGCATGTCTTCTCACATGTGACAGGCACGTCCTTCCAGGGAATCACAGGACGCTGCTGTGTCAAGCTTGGTCATCCTCACCCACCCTCTGTGGCCAGCAGCACCCCGTGCTGAAAGTGACCTGGAAATAGACCTCAGCTCAGGGATGTGAGTGACCTCACTGTACCTCCACACAGGGGTGTGAGTGACCTCAATGGACTACACCCCAGGGTGTCAGTCACCTGGATATGGACCTCAACCTAGGGGTGCGAGTGGCCTGGAAATGGACATAACCCCAGGGATACGAGTGATCTCAGTGGACCTCAACCCAGGGATATCACTGGACCTCAACCACAGAGCCCCAGCTGCCAGCCACGAGGCCCGGCAGCAAGGCCCGAACAAGTACTGCCTTCTCATGAACTTCACTTTTTACTGAAATTTTCATCTGCATCTTTTATTGTCTTAACAAATTAAAACTAGAGGGTAAGACCCGACCAAAAAGAAAGAAAGAAAAAGTCTGGAAAGAGTACCAGGAACTTGATAGATGAGATTGATTCGAATGCAGAATGAAGGGAAACAATGGAAAGTTAACATATTTGAGCTTGCTGGCAAGATAGTTTGCGAGACACTGATGATTTAGGAAATGTAAAGCTAGCAAGTGTTCTTTGGCGATCTTATTATTTGGATAGCTTGGCATACCTGACTGACAGGTAAGACAGTGGGTTCCCACTTGGACAGTGGTTCCTTTACGCTGTTTGGTTCAAGTTAGAGCCAATAACCCTAAAGTCTTGGGGGATCGTACGTGGTTCCTTTGATCTAGTGGACCAGACGTGACTGACAGGCAGCCAATCTGACCTCTGAACTCTGTTCTGCCACTTACTTCCACAGCAAAATTGAGAAAGTCCCTTGTTAGTGGGGGAGACAAAGAAGTGTCAGTTCTACTGATATTTCTTGGTGGAAACTTCCAGCAACTGAGAGTTGTTGGCATTGAGATGATTCAGGGCATTTTTTTTTTTATCTATACTAAATATGGCCAGGCCTCATGGGGCTAGGAGTGAGAACTGAGGAACTCAACAGAGGTCAAGACAGATCTTCCTTCAACCTCACTCCAGTTTGTCTGTCTGTCTCTCTTTCTGCACATGGATTCTCATTATTGTTTCTCCCTGCAAATTGATGCTGTTTATGTTTTGTTCTGCATATAAATTTTCCCCTTTCACCCAGTCCCAAGCCCACCAGTTGTTAACCTGAACTATCTT
The DNA here is from genome assembly GCA_004027185.1 of Glis glis. Classification (NCBI taxonomy): domain Eukaryota; kingdom Metazoa; phylum Chordata; class Mammalia; order Rodentia; family Gliridae; genus Glis; species Glis glis. The sequence goes on from PVJS01000315.1 coordinate 56,798, forward strand.
AGCCCCAAGTTTAAAGTCATGGAACTAAGCTGCTTACAGTATGGTACCTGGATTTCAGATGTCTCACGAGTGTAGGAAAAGAAAGCAATTATTATACCCATGGAATATTGCAGGACCCAAATAATAGGATGTGCTCAGTGTGTCCCCCACAGTGATGGCCACTAGGTCAGGGAGTTGCTGTTATGGTACCCAAGGAAAAGCAGTCTCCAAGGTATATGAAAGTGGAGCACCGAGTGTCTCCATTCCAGAGCTTTGCATGTCAGGCTGTGTTTCAGTTCACACTTATGATGAGGAGTCCCTCAGCTGATTAAGACTCACCTGGAGTAAGAAGCTTGGTGAGGAAACAAGCCCGGCTAAGGAAGAATGCTTCCAGAAGAGTGCGTGGGAGTCAGGAAGGATGTGTGAGACTTTGTACAGACGTATATTTACAGATACATATCTGCTGCTTTATTGATCAAGAAGCATGAGTCACACTGTGTATGAAGTACTGGATACAAAAGCCAGAAGGTAAACATGACTGTTCCAGAATTTAAAACTTATGGGATAAATGCTGACAAATGGTTTGCTGAACCCTTCATTTCTACTCCAGTTTCCTGGCCCTGTCTCCTGAAAGTGATTTGCATGTTGCTCCATTTAATGAGCTTTGGCTCCCCCAAATCTTGATACCATATGACATAAAAATAACTGTTGGCAAACTGTATCCAAATTACGTGTCTCCAGTGGCAAATTTCTCAGCATGTCCCTCTGTTTTGTTAGTGCTGTAGCCTCTATGTGTTCCTAGATAAGAAGTACTTTATGATTATGGATTATCAGGATTATGATTAGACTTAACTATTTTAAATATTTCGTCTCACAGAAGGAGAAGAGGAAGGGGAGGTAGGGGTGAGGTGGGGACGAGAAAAGCCTCAAATGACAGAATAAGTGACCCGCAAGGGGTTATTAAGCAACATGAGTCAGTCTTCTTTTTAGCTTCTCTACCAGGAAAATAAGATCATATTGAACCATGAGTTGAGGATAACACGCTGAAGATTTGTTTGTTGGCCCTGCTTATCACTGTGCTGTGAGTTTCCACTCCTACATGAGGTCTCCTCAGTGGGAGCCACTGACCTTTTCAGTTCTGGGGTGGCTAACTCATGCTAGGAAATCCTTCCTTTCAGTCTCAGTCGCTCTGGTTTGCTACAGGACCTATTTGATAAAACTGTGTTAACACAAGCAGCAGCTGCTAAGTTGTTGGCTAAAGAATCTTTCACCAAGCAAATGTCAAATACATGCTTGTCTAGCAGAAGAGACTGGAAAACTAGAGGGGTGTAATAACAGTGCAGTAGGATATACTGAGCTACACCAAGACTTTATTTACATCCAAAACCCACGTCGTGTTGCCTACCCCAGCAGGAATGCTTCAATGTTGGAAACTAAGCTCTCCACTCTTGCTCTGTCACCTGCGAGCTAAATGTGGACAGAAGGCACTCTGCATTTGTTCCTTTTTCTAGCAAGCTTCTCCAGGGTGTTAAAATGAAGTTTCTCATTCAGCTGCCCTGGGAGTTGAGAGGTGCAAATCGAAAGGTGACAGCAATAAGCAGTTTGATTTCTACCAGGCAGAGGTGCTCCTAACTGCTCCGAGCCAATGGACTCATGTCACGTGTCTGGGCACCTCTGAACCACTTCTCTTTTCTGATTTCTTCCCTTCTCACTACCCCTTCTCTCCCAACATGCTAGATTCCCAGGAAACTGGGAGCAAGGCCAGTGGAGGGAGGCCTTCTAAGTCAGCCTCTAGTCTCTGTGCATGAGGGGGTTGATGGCTGGGCACAGCCAAGGAAGGAATGCTCATCCATACATCAACATATTGTCAATGGACACCTATACCAATCTTTGGGAAATAATTAAGCCTATCCTATTGAAATGGATGTGTACAGAGAACATATCAACCAAGTTAAATCTATGACTTTGAAGAGGATGAAAATAAAAGCAAAGTTTTTTCAAGTTCTTCACCCTGTGCACTGAAAACTGAAATCTACTTAAAGGATAACTTATACAGTCGTGGTACACAGGGAATGGGAACAAGCGTGTCCCTACATTTGACTCCATTGGTTTGAAAGCAAGGATACTGAAATACCTGTCCACTCTACATTTCAAAAGAGGAGAGGGAGGACGGAGGGCTGTTCACATGGCAAGCACTGCTTTAACAGACAAACATGGACAACATTCAGCCTCCTGATTTACTCTAGAATTGATGGGCTGTCTCTTGGTCCTGTTCTGATTTAGAACTTAGTCTAACCCGACCCCAAACTATATCAAACCCAGGCAGAAGAACTTAGGCTATAGGTCAGTGCCTGGACCAATTATAAGTTTCTCTCAAGAAACGTTTGCCATTGACCACTATTTGGTTCCAACATCACCCTGCATCCCAAATCCACTTACAATTAGCTCTGTTTTCACAGGGGAGGAAAACCAGGCCCCAGGGCTCTTGCATAAGCTTTGAACTTTCCCAGGCGATTTACTCAAGGGAAAGTGGAGAGGAGGGTGAGGAGAGGAAAGGAATGGTAAATAGATGTTACACTTTTTTTTTTCAGGGAAAGATCATCTCACTTTTTCTATTTCCCAGAGTTAAAAAAATTTATTTTCTTTGTGTTACCATGGAAATAGCTGCTAATATGGGGGTTATTTTGTTTTCTCTGTCTTCTAAGCTTAAAAAAAACTTTCAAAAGCATTAGGAAACTTGTTCTAGGGCAATTTAATATGTTTGGTTTCTCACGTGGGTCTGGAATATTTATATTCCTCCTATTATTTTATATGGTAGGAGAGTTTCTGATACACGTGTATGCATACTGCTTTGATTTAGCCTTACACATGGATATATGGGTACAATGTCACAGCCTGACTAGAGGCGTCCTTGCCTCATCCCTGTGTGTCTGCCCAGCCCTGCCTGCAGCAGTGCCCTTCCTGCTGTCTGCCTCCTGGGTTCCTCCCTTCCTTCCCTCCACCACCCACTCCAGTCCTGCACAGGGACACTCAGCTTATGGATATATTGATAGCAGTCTTCATAACAGCAACCATCTGGGTGGAATCTGCAACATCTCCTTAAGCCTCGGAGCACTTTCAAACATTTGGTGTTTCAGATAATGTGGATACAATATTTAAACTTTTAATTAAAATTATTTTTCTTAAAAATGTTTGTCATTCAAGAGAGAAATAGCTCTTCTAGGTGCTTTGGCTCCTAACACTTCCAGCTGCGTGGGAAAGCTAGGGGCTGGCCCTTTTCCACTTATTTCAGCAGAGGAGAAGGTGCTGCAGAGGAGAGGCCAGATTCCACCCACCCTGGAATTTCTCATGCCTTCCTGCTCACCCCACCCTCACCCACATGAGGTCCTGCCTCAATGTAGACAGCCGATGGAGGCGCCTCTGAGGTGGGCCATATTGACAGAGGTGCTTGCCTGCATGCCACCTGTAGACCCTGGCCTAGACTCAGTGGATACGGCCCACTTCTGGAAGGTGAAATGGCAATATTCAGACACACAATCCTTTGAAATCACAAAATAGAGAGAAGCCAGCACTCGCAGTCAGGGTTCACCCAAAGAACACAGCATTTGCTTCACCTTCAATATCTCTAGGAAGTAACTGAGTGAATGAGCAACACACATGGGACACGAGGCATGTACAAGTGGAAAAGGAAAGCCGGGGGAAATGCAAGACTGAACACTGCGGCCTTCTACTCAGACACTGGAATTTTATTAATCCTCTGCAACACCTTCTTTCTTATGAATTAACTCAATATCCTCACCTTGACTACCCCATACATAGTTCAGTGTGATTCTACTTATTACTAAATTATGTAAGTCATTATTTAAATCTACTAAAGATAAGGAAAAGATCCTGCCAAGACTTATATTGATGCAATGCAGAATTAAAAGTTTAAACCTACTAAAAATACCGTGGCCTGTCAATCAGCTGTGTTTGAGGCATGTTGGGAGCATAAATCTGAATTTCTGGCCATTATCACAATAACTATTGCAGGGAGCAAGCGAATGCAGGAAAATGCAGTTGCTAAGAGATGACATTATGCTGCAAAATGCGGATACTTTAAAACTGTCTCACTGTGAAAGCCTCCACACATAGTCACAATTTTTCCAAAGATAATTTGGTGTTTACCAATCAAAGAGATGGCATCATAGGCTAATTACCCACTCTAGGCTGACAGTATTTCCCCTTAGCGTATTGCCCTCCTGATGTTGAGGTGGGAGGTGCTTCCCATGGATGCCAACAGTTTTATATGACTGGAATTATAATTTTGGGGATTATTGTACTTCAAATATTTTCAAATAATTTGACAATTAAAACTTTTGGCCTATAGCTCAAGAGAACATAAATATTTATAAAATATATCATTGTTGATCTTAGGTCATTGATTTAAAATATAATTTAGTAAATTTATGGGGAGGGCAGTGAGAAAGGTATAAGGACAGAATTAATATGAATTATATTCAGATCAATTTTGTATAAACACAATATATTCATGGTTGCATGCTTTACTTATTATATCCAGCTAACATGAAGATGCTCTAAGGGAAAGACCAATATTTTAAATAATGTATTTGTTTTAAAAAATCAAAAAGTGGCTGCCTCATAAAAATCTTACCACCTTTTACTAACCAAATTCAGAAATAGAGGGATGATCTCCCTGAATCAGAATTAAAAGAATAAATGAAATCAGTGCTATCTTGAAATTGGTCTTTCACATGTCTATTCTTTTTTGGACCAATTTAGGTGACGATCCATTATCTAAACCCAAGTCGGATGAAATCACATTCTTGTCTTATAGCTTGGTCTAGGCAGGAGTTTTCTGTGATTCTAACTGAGGCTGACAGAGACTAGGCAGAGCCTAATTAAGAATGAAGTGGGCAGGAGAAATGAGAAAGAAGGCACTTGGCAACCAATCCAGCGAGACATGGGCAAGGAGCAAGTACACCCAGGATCTTGCCATCTGGGTGTCTGTGAGTGAAGCCATGGAAGGCATGTAGGCGATTGGAGAATGCGGTGTGATCACTGGGACACAGCTCACAGGAGGTCTCAGCAGCCCAACCAGGGGACTACTTGACCAACTCCTGATAGAACTCAGAGCGCACAAAGCGAGGCAGTGAATCCTTCTCCATCAGGGCGTGGATTCTCTTCTGTGCCACATCAAAGCTGCTCCGGGACGGCTCCACCAGGTTCTTCACTGTCAGGGCCTTGGTGAAGTGGTCGATATTCACCTGTACAAAGAAACGAGGTCTTGGTCAGCCCAGCACAGGACTGGGGGTGGGGACATAAGCATCACCAACCAAACACAAGAGGGGAAGAAAGTGCTAGAGGTGAAAATTACCACTCTGTTTCATAGGCAGCGGGGCATGGTAGCCATGCTGCACCAAACACAGGACTCAGATTTAGACCAACCAGTGCTAGACACCCACTGAGGCTGGACCCTCCACTGTGATCAAACATGTACATCTCATTTAGTCTTGACAACAGCCCTGAGAATGAGCCACTACTTTTATAGGAGATATATATATCTATGTATATGTAAGCTTCAAGATCAGGGCCCTGACAAGTGAATCTGAATCCAGAGGTCCTTGCACACAATTTCACAATCTTTCTACCACAGCATTTAGTTTCATGTCTTGCAGAGGGATCAGAGAGGGAAAAAGAAATTCTGACCAGGGACCCAGGGCCTTTGTCATGGCTCTAGAAGAGCAAGGAAGTTTGCTTTTCCCAAAACAAACATGGAAACACAGTTCTGACAGAATAATAAATACAGCCACTAATAACTGCTAGTGTTTATCGAGTGGGTGGTCTGTCCCAGGTGGTGTGCCGAGAACTTCAAGTGGATGAAATCAGTCCTACAAACTGTATGAGGTAGATGCTATTGTCTACATTTTACAGTTAGGAAAGAGAGGCACATAAATGTTATGTGTTTGCCCAGGTCCAGAAGTGGTAGAAAGAAGACCCAGAAGCCAGCAGTGTGGCTCCAGTGGACACAGCCCTGCACGATGTGTGGCTCACAGGTTTCAGGTCATCCACAGGAGCCCAGGTGAATGGCACTGCTGGAACTGTGCAGGGTGCCACATGAGCTTGCTGAGCATGATCTGAAAGTTGCTCTTCACGTGGTTGCTCTGATAACTTAAGTGGTCTGAGTGTGAAAGAAACAAATAGAATCCCAACCAGTCATGGTCATGAGTTAGAAGCTTGGAGAATGCTTCCAGTCTCTCTCGGGCAGTGAGATCCCTGCTACTGAAGAGAGCTGTTCGCAGGGGCTCAGACAACTGGAGTGGCCACAGATTAGAGACAAAGGCTCCACTGGAGAGGACCAGGCTGGGCAGAAGCAGGACAGAGCTGCCCTGGGAGGCAGGCAGAAGACCAGACTGTGGGAATCATGAGCAGGCTCAGACACCTTGGAGTCCAGAGCCTGCCTGACAGTGTAGTCTGAGGCCACAGAGATGGAGTTGCAGCTCATGTGGGCAGAGGCGAGGCTATAATGTAGCTGCTTCCATTCTCAGTTTATGACTCTTCCCTCCACACCAAAGTTAATGCTTCTTCCTTCTCTTACACTAAATATGTCCTGAGCTATGCAGGCAGCCTTATTCCAAATGGTTGAAAATATTATAATTTTAAAAATTATAAAAGTATCTCCTTATTTTTAAAAGAAGTGGTACACTTAAAGCCCTCTAGCTCACAGGATCCACCAGTCGATAGCAGCTCTTTCTCTGAGTACTTTTATGTGCACAGGCCTCCTCTAACAAGTCACTCTGAAAATGTTCATCTATTTACTGAACCAGGAAAACATTACTTCATTAATTTAAATGTAGTCAAATGATAATTTGCAATGTACACATTATCTACTCACTGAGCTGCACATGGCCATTCTCTTTGTTTTAAATCTTAGTTCCAATTCTTACCACTGTATCTCTTGGTCAGTATCTGGTATTAAAGAACCAAGGTAAATATTCAGAGAAAAAAATTTCAATTACTATTTACCTGGATAAATATGTTATATAGGTCAGTCCCATCAAGATGAAATAGCAAATACTTAGGTCAAAATATAAGATTTGCAGAATGTTTAAGTTCTTATAACTACAATTTATTAAGCATACTCCAGGCACACCCACATACACATGAGATGTTCACAATTAAGAGAACCAGAGATTAGTGAGAGCCAAAGATGGATTTGTGGGATGTCAGAAGCCAAGCAAGGCTGAAGGTGGGGTTTGGCCTCCACTCACCTCAAGGTACTCTCAAAATGCTTGTGCTGCGCCCAGAGCAAGAGCGCATTCTCTCTGATGCCTGTTCAGCTATTGCTTCAGGCTGTCTATATTTGGGGATCCGTGCACACTATTGTACCACCACTTGAGATACATCTTTCAGAATGGAGGCCAAGGCTATTTTAATTTGTTCTAGTAGGTCAGTCAGCCAGGATTTTATTTAATTTTGAAACTCTTTTTAATGCATCACATTTTCATAACTAATATTGTTTTAGCAAGAACAATGTCCCTAGAACTCAGAGCAACTAACAATTGTTGGGATGGCCTCCAGCATTTTCAGGTGTTTCAACAAACCCTAGGATTCTGTGAAGAGGAATGAGGTTGGTAGGAATTTGGCTACAAGTGAGGGATCCACTTGAAATGGGGAAATGTGTGTCCAGCTTCACACTGAATTAATATCTTCATATAGAGAGATCCCATGCATATACAGAAACTGAAGAGAGGATGCCCACCACAAAGGGCGTCGGAAATGGGGAGAGCTGCACATGCACCTGGAGTGGGTCTGAGGAGGAACTTAGAGAGCTGGAGAGAATTCCAGAGTTAACGCCCACAGTAACACCAAAACCCAGTTCCCTTCCAGGAGCTTTGCATTTTCTTGGGTTTGACCCACAATATTCCACACTCTCACACTCCTACACTCCACCCTCTGTGTCCTGGGGAAGCTCATCTTTTGGCATTAAGGTATATAGTTTGTCCATTCACTCATATATATTTACCCTTTAAAAGGGCCAGTGAGGGATAATACACAACCAAAGGAATAAATGTCTAATTTTGGAATGACAAGAGTCTCGTGCATAAGTGGGAGAAAGGAATGATAGGGACTGTCCCCTTTCAAGGCATCTTAAGTGGATTTTTGCTTCGACAAGGGCTTGCTCAGTCTCTGTGCTCAACTTAAACCTCAATGGAAACATTCACTGTCCGGAGTGGACTAAGGGGAGCGGTGTGGAATCACAGCGACCTGACTAAAACACAATGCTCAGGTCAAAACATGGTGCTGTGGCCATCCTGAATTCCTCCACAGGCATTCAATCTGGTTTCATCAATAGCAAAGAAAGCCAGGTGTGGTGGTGCACACTTGTACTT